>JAFIRS010005329.1:0-59905 GCA_018342105.1 Gonioctena quinquepunctata | reverse complement strand
AAAACCCCCGGGGTTTTGGCGACGTTACCTCAACCTACGAAAATTTGAAGAAATAAGATAATCTGCACCACATATACCTAGAACATAATTCTGAATCATCCTTTTCGAATTCTTCATCTCAAACGATAACTGAGACTAGTGAATTAGACAAGAAGAGAAAATTTGGATTTTCCCTCACAAATGAAGAAACTAATGTTAAATCTAGGCTAAGATTATTTTCTATGAACAACTAAGTCATCAATCACTATCCTGTATATTATATGTCTTCTTTCTTTCTCTACTTATATTATAATTTTGTTCCCATCTCAAGATGAAGCATATCTTAACTTAGCTCATTTCAACATCAGATCACTGGTTCCACATATTCAAGAATTTAAAGATTCAGTTATTTCAAAATATGATATAATGGCACTATCTGAAACGTGGCTATCGTCAAATATACTTGACTGTCATGTTTCATTAGATGGCTATACTTTATTCAGAGAAGACAGACTGGTGGGCAGAGGTGGCGGGGTTGCTTTGTACATGAAATCCGGATATGAAGCTCATTTTCTGAACTTGATCCCTCAGAATGAAACTGAACAACTATGGGTAGAAAAATCGAATTTAAACGGTTTTCTTCACATAAAGGATTCAATATAAAATTGAACCAGAGAAAGGTGGGCGAAGAAGAGGGCCAAGAAGCCTGAAACCGGTATGCGGATTGTTAGGTGAACACGACATAAATTAAACATAATCGAGCTTATCAGAAAGAAACATTTGCATTCAATGTCCATTGATATTTTTGAGTATGCATGGATTTTCAGGTGAATATCATTCAACGTTCTGCGTAGTATTTGCCAGGAAAGTAGTTGTTTTTCACCTAAGATCCACCTTTCTCTGGTTCAATTTTATATTGAATCCTTTATGTGAAGAAAACCGTTTAAATTCGATTTTTCTATTCATTCCACTTCACATGGCACTTATCTCTAACTATGGGTATCTTTCGAATGTTGCAACGAAAAATATGTTGTGGGCGTTTTATACAGGCCCCCTTCATTTTCCGTTGAGAATTTTCTAAACGACGTGGAATTTTCTATCAGCATTGTCGCGCCTAACTTTGACGAACTTATCCTCACAGGAGACTTCAATATTGACATATTGGCTACTGATACTTGTTCTACGAAAATATTGAAGGATATCTTGAATACATATGCTCTAGGATTAAGGAACCTACTCGCGTAAGTTCAACAAGTGCAAAAATAATCGACTTGATAATTTCATCTGAGAAAATCCCTCCTAATAATACACATATTATAGACACGGGCTTATCTTACCATTGAATGGTATCTTGCTGTATAGTATCCACGAATGAACTTGTCAAGCCCTTCTTATATACATTTCGTGATTTCAAGGCATTCACTCTGAACACCTTTTTAGCAGATCTGGAACTCATTAACTTCTCACCTATTCTCTTATCAAATAATATCGATGACAAAGTCAGTATATTCAACGACATCATTACGGCATTGTTTGATTTTCATGCCCCAGTCAGAACTATAAGGATTAGTCGTCCAAAAGCCCCCTGGATTACTAATGTTATAAAAAAAAATGATGTCCCTCAGAGATAGGGCTCTCGAAAAATTCAAACATACGAAAGAAGTCAGACACTGGATCTACTACAAAGATCTGAGAAACGAAACCAAATACGCCATAACTAGAGAAAGAATGGCATATTTTCAATTTAAAATCAAAAACAACGGAAATAATAAAAACTTCTGGAAGGAGCTGAAGAATTTAAATATCCACTCTGAAAATGCAACCAGGGTTATTCCGGATCATATGAAAAACCACCAAGCCATCAATGAATATTTCGTTAATTCCTCTATAAGGGACCACTCTTCAGATGCAGACAACTTAAATTTTTTATTAGAAAACACGCGACGGATCGAAACCAGCTCACTGCCTTGGTTATGCTCGACTTTAGCAATGCTTTTGATCGGATCAAGCACCAGTTGTTATTGGCTATACTCCATTATATTGGCTTTTCTGCAGCTGCTACTTGCTTGTTGGGAGCTTACTTGACCAACCATTTGCGAGCGGTTTCATCGGTTCTAACTTTCTTGTAGTGGAAAACGGAGTTCCTCAAGGATCGATATTGGGTCCGGTGTTATTCATACTCCATACCCATAAATTCCATAATCACAAAAATTCTGTAGTAGTCACTCTCATGCGGATGACACCCAGTTATACCTATAGTTTTTTTTTATCTTCCCCTGGCAAATTTTCAACTAAACTCTGATTTGGAAGGTATTATCTCGATATCTGAAAAATTCTGCCTATCAATAAACCCCTCCAAATCTTCTGCTATTCTTTTTGGCAAAAAGGTCGCTCGTAGTCGTTGCAAAAATTTAATGACAATTAATATTGGGGAGAACTCTATTCCTTTCTTTGATAGCTGGAAAAACCTGGGAGGTATTCTTGATTTCTCCCTCAATTTCAGTGGCCATGTCAACCTTTTCATTCAGAGAGCTTTCTGTAACCTGAAATTGATATATTCCAACAGAAAAATGCTAGTTAAAAACGGGAAAAACTGTTTGTGAGTCGCTAGTTCTCTCACACTTGAATTACGGTCCCACAATCACCAAAAGAGACGCCCAGCGAATACAATTGGTCCAGAGTTCTTGTGTACGTTTAATTTGTGGACGCAGCAGACGAAATCACATATCTTCCCCTCTCCAAGAACTCGGATGGCTAAATACCGAAAGAAGAAGAATACTTCAAATATGCACTTTATTTCATAATATAATCACTTCGCATAAACCACCTTACTTGTATGACAAAATTATATTTTGCACGGTAGTGCACAACATTAATATTCGGCATGGATCTCGACTTACGCCACCTCTGCACTCCACAACCCAGTTTCAGTCGTCATTTTCGTTCACTAGTACTCGGTTTTATAATAGGATTCCAGAACGGTTCAGAACATTATCCACTGCATGTTTCAAAAATAGTCTATTATTAGGGGAAATATCTCTATGATGCTATTATACTCTCTGTTTAATTTTATAACTTCATATACTTTATTTATAATGATTCCAAGTAGATTTTTCAATACATAATGTACTGCATTACTTTATATTCAGTTATTCACGGTGTTTTAGGTTATTTAGTCCAGTTCAATACTAGGCTCCATAGGTTGAGTGGAAGAAAGCACTTGTTCGACCCTTGAGTTCGAACCAGAGCTAACTCTGCCTTTTGATAGTTTTGATTTAGTCACATGTTCCTTCTGTTCAGCATTCATCTATCATCAAAAGCGATTATCATTATTATAAAAAGACAACATCCTGTATACGACGGTTTATTCAAGAAGCCTGTAATATCATAAATTACCCAACTATTGTGTTAACCACGGTCAATTTTTTTGAAAAGTAAAATAATTTGTTTTTTCTTAAAAGAAACTTAAAGCTTTCAAACCAAAAAAGATTAGAGTTTTCCGCATGGTATCAGGAAGAATACGAAGAAAACGCACGGTTCCCAATAAATATTTTATGGACTGATGAAGCAACATTTACAACTAATGGAACAGTAAGTTCGCAGAACTGTAGATGGTGGGCTACAGAGAACCCTCATTTCATTATAGAGTGCGAGGACCAATACTCATTTGGGGTAAATGTCTTATGTGGACTGTTGAACAATACTGTGATTGGTCCCTTCTTCATTGATGGAAACCTTAATGCCAATCGATATTTGCAATTTTTACAACAAGATTTATTAACAATTTTAAATCAAATGCCACGTAGACAAAGAGACATAATTTGGTATCAGTTAGATGGAGCTAGTGTTCACTGTAGTGTAGCAATACGACAATTTCCATTAAATGGAAGATTTAATGGAAAATGGATAGGACGTTACTCCGAGTATCCAATGCCAGCGCGCTCACCAGATTTAACCCCAATGGATTTTTTTTTGGGGTTCATTGAAGAACGAAGTTTACGAATATCGTTCTCTTAGGGATAGAGAACATTTAAAACTGTGATTACTAATTGTGTGAGGGCCATACAACCGGAGTACATTAGGAATGCAGTCAACGATTGTGTAACAAGAACCGAACTGTGTATGTTGTGGGATGGGCATCATACTGAGATGTGGAATACTTCTTTCGGAAACATGCTTTGGTTTTCAAAGCGAATTTAAGAATTATTTTGGACATGAAAATCTCCAGAATATCAATGAGTTTGTGCCGAAATACTTATTTTATTTTGATGTTTTGTAATTTGATATTATTTAATATTGAGTTCTTGTTACAATACTGCATGATTTCGAGCAATTTTCGGTGTTAACAAAAAATAAAAATAACTGCACCAAAAACTTTGAAAATTATTTTACCCTTCAAAAAAATTGACCGTGGTTAACACAATAGTTGTGTCATTTGTAATATACAGGCTTTTTAAATAAACCGCCGTATACAGGATGTTGCCTATTTATCGTTTTACCAAAAAAAATTTCGTGGTCCGCATTGAGAAAAAAGAAAGTTTACTTAGCAATGACTTCAAATCTAGATGAATTTTTTAAGGCTGTACAACTTTTTCAAATAACATTTCCGATTTTTTTCAAAATAAGGGTATTTTACGACTGTCTCAAAATCCAACTTTTGAAGGCTTCCCGTATATTACGTGTGTTTTACTATATTTTGTTAGTGCATGTTCAGTTTTAGGGGATGCACAAACTTTTACCAAGAATAACTTTTTGTCGAAAAACCCTTAATAAATAAGTGTCTCATATGGTGCATACTTGGAGGATGCACTGTATACTTTCCATAACTGAGTAACTGTCATATACTTTCCATATGCGTTATGATTGATAGAGATTTCTAATCAGTGTTCATAATTATCGAAGTCCGTCATTGGATTACCATTATTCTTGTCCTTCATCATCCTCTGAACTCATAAATTTTTTGGCACATCTTATGATGTTTTTCCATCTCTATCAACCATATTTTATAGGGGGGGTCAACGTGTATAAAAACCCTTGATGAAGCGTCCATGATATTGGACGATGCATTACGAGAGCAAATAATAATTTGTACGACATTTTCTTATCTGATATCAACTGAAACGTTTGCCTGTGATTCACAGTTCAATCTATTGCGTCAGAATTCTGGTTTTCACCAAATGTCAGTATCCTTTGATACAGGTTCATTTTAGGGTTGCTTTGTTTATATTAACGCAAAACTTGTCAAGGTTAAACAATTTGACGACGATACTAGAACAAATAAAAACATACATGGGGATCGAAAGAGTGTAAGCGGCGGCGAAAAGCATTTATCTGTGATTTTTACGAAAATGACGTCATTTGGGATTATTTTGTCCGAGGAGTATACACGAAAATTGGATCAGATTTCCCAGAGAGTTAGAGGTCTGAACAGAGAGTGAAATTGTTACGAAAAAAAGAAAAACGTCACCAGTGAAAAAGTTGAATCTCAGCACGACGCCTTCGCCGAAATATGATTCAAATGGTATTAGTGATTTTGAACAGCATCTCCTACATAGACGTACTGTAGCGGTTTTTTTCAGAGATGTATCGGATAGGTATCATTGAATCGAACAGGACAGAGATTTTTCTTCACCAGAAACCTGTCGTCAACCAACGAGAATGGCAAGCTCAAGTTGGACATGTATGACTCTACTATCACGGTAATGCCATGAAGGAATGTTCCAGCAGCAGCGATGACGTCACCACCACCTCTACCACCGTTGGAAAATGAAATATATAGGCTTTTTGTGCTCTCGTGTGTTAATATAACCATGATGTTTTTCGATTTGGCAAAATTCCTATTCAAAACTGTAAAGAGGAACTTGGAATTTAGATTCCATGTCAAAATAAATGAATAGAGGCCCTAACCTGACTATTATCTTTTCCTACACAAAGGTCACGTGACGTACGCCACGTACACCTTTTTTTCCATAATTTTCAAAGGGTTTTCCATATTTTTTCAAGTTTTCAATTGAACTTTTTTTCTAAGTGGTGATACGCCTCTGTACTATATACGGAGTGTTATGAATTACTCACACTACACCATCTATGCATATATAATACAGAATTTTATGAATGAATCAAACCACCCTGCATTACTCCTGTGAGATTGCTCAAAAGAACTAATATTACCCATACAGAGTGTTGTTAATCAAAATATAATTAACGTAGAAGATTTTACTAAGAGCGGCTTTAGTATACTTCCACACCCTGATTGATTGTGGAACGTGGGTTGTTCATTTGTTATTAAAATTTACAGACCTTGTACCTCTCGAATTCCGTTGAAATCATACACTGGACAATGTAATAGTTGATATTAGGGCATCTATCTAAATACAGTCATAGTCACAAGGACAAAAACTTCAATAAAAGAAAAAGTAATATAGACAAATTTACCATAGTAAATTCTGTTTTCAAATCTTTAATTACTAAACATTATCCTTAATTTATAGATTAAACCTTATACTTTGAAAGAAAGGTATACATAAAATACCCCTGTGTGAAATAATGAAAAAACTATACAATGTACTTATTCATAGATTCAAGGAACCACTTCCACATACCTTTTATTATTTATTCGCGTAGTCGTTTTAAATTAGTTCGTGACTATACTAGATTCATTTATGTTGCACTGATGGTTATAGAAAAGATTTAGCACCCATATTTCGTAAAACTGGCCTCGACATAATGGATTACTGATTTATAATTAGGTTATTTGGTACTGAGAATGAACTCTGAGATAGATTTGGTTGAACTACATTATTAACAAAATTGAATTAACTTCTATTGTCCGAGATCGTAGTGATTCGACTGGTTTAACTTTACATTTTTCTTCCTTGAGACTTGATTTGAATCGGGTTACTTCACTTAGTTCAACTTGAATTAGAATTCGAATATCGCATCTGAATCGGAATGTGAATGTTCACTCTGAATTTGAATCTGAATCTCCCTGATCATTTTGAAACCTCGTTTATATAGTCTATCCCTCCTCTTCTTTGATGTGGATAGCGGCTATGGTATGTTCAATGTAATGGGTTATTAACGTTGTTATTGCTTACGCGATCCCTTAAATTCATTGATTTCCTTTTAACTCTCACCGCGTTTGATGTATTTTCAATAATGCCGATAGTGATATATAAATGGCCCCTTTCAATAGCGACCCGAAAATTAATATTCATTTGAATTATTCCTGTCTTTTTTTCTGGCGGCAAGCCGCTATGATCTAATTTGGTGTTGGGGTGTTTCATCTGTTGAGTCCTGATATAAAATTAGTTATTTATATCTGAAGAATATGGTTATCGATTCCTTTGATTCGCCGATGCAGGTGGTAGTGACTTTATCATGTATTCTTTCTATGAGTGTATTAGGACGGGGTATGACACTCCTTATATCCCCATTTGGAAAAAAATGATTTTTTTCATAACATTTTTCATATATAAATTACAATTTCAATTTCTCTAATGAAAATTAATGACTTCTTATATATTTATTGTATTCAATTAACACATTTTTCTTTGGAATTATATATATATATATAAATATATATATATATATATATATATATACGTTTCCTCATTACTAAACTATAGGAGCATGCATAATAATCATACAAACAAAAAGTGGTCTTTTGAATTTGTATATATAAAAAAACTGATTTTAATCAGTTCAATTGATCTTATTCTTCTTATTGAATACCATCGAGGCACTTGATTGCCAAGGAGATAGGGTTTCCTCCGTAATCTGGTAATTCTTCCTCTTCGCTAAGGGTCGCATCGTCCGCCGGTGATTCATAGCCCGATGTTGGCTAATATCCGGGGTACTCTGTCCTCGACTCTAAGGGCTGCGTTAGTGGGTGGTAGAGGGGCAGGTAGACGTAGTTCATCTCGTTCACTTTGGCAAAAGTTGCATTCGCACAGAAAGATATCATCATAGTTTTCTCCGTGGGACAGTGTAAACAATCGCAGTGGGTGATGTTTTGTGCGGCTAGTAATGCTTTGAGAAGATCCCATTGATTCAGATCATACAGCATGTCGTCCACTGACGTTTTCAGGATGTACTTTTCGGTTTCGAAGCCCAAAGTTCACGTAAGACTTCTATAAACATTTCCATTTCACTTTTATTTGGTGTTTACTTCAATGTACATCACTTATTCACAAAAAAGGTTAACGGTGTGGTTTGCTTATATGTTCACCTAACACTACTATCCAGTTCATATGTTTACTGGTATTTATAAGGTTCAATTTCTCATTTCTAAAGTTCTCACACTAACTTAATAGTTATCGGTCGTTTTATGTCACTCACGAATAGTTTTTAGTGCAGTTGTTATCCGAATATGTTACCTTTTGCCTCAGTTTTTAATATTCGGCAATATACAACCGGAGTCACATTTTTTTTAACACTTTACGACGTGTTAGAGATATTTCTATTAGTCTTCCGTTCAACCCGGGTTAAACATTTTTCAGATTATTTTATAATTAAGTTATCTCTGGGTAGTGTTCAAATAGTGGTTTCTTGACTATTTATTTTCCTTTTCACATGTGCCAGTTTAGACCTTTGAATGGGTAAGAAACGATTTTTTCATAAATTGGTTACTTATGCGTTCTTGGAGGCATTGGTATTTCAATATGTCTTGGCTGAGAAGTGATTTCCGTGGGAACGGTCTCGGAGGGAATATCTTCAGGAGTAGCCCGTGGTAATTTATGGTTTATCACAAATACGGTCATTGTATTCCACAGGGCTTCTAATAAATGTATGGAACACCCAGTGATTCTTTTAATGGCAAATGCATTTAGGGCTGTGTTCATAATAAATTTGAAAATCTTGAGGTATATACAGGGTGTTAGTGAATAAGTGAGACGAACTCCAGGGGGTTATTCTGCATGTGAAAATAATGACAGTTTGATATATAACTTTTGTCCGCAAATGCTTCGTTTTCCGAGATACGGGGTATTAACGTTTTTCTTAAAGACTGACTATTTCTATATGGCTCTGAAACCGGTCGAGATATGCAGATGAAATTTGGTGAGTTCCGAAAAGTAATCATTACGCATTTTTTGACATGCAATTTATAATGTTATGTTCATTATTGGCGCGCATACGGGTAATGATCTAAATTTTTTTAATGGAAAAAATGGTACGCCACTGAGATATTTCAAATGAAAAATCATTTTTCAATTTCTCGTTCAATTGGTGACAAAAAAATACCCCTCCTTTTTTTCGTATGGGGCGCCGTTTTAATGCAAAAAAATGAAACATCTTAACGCGTATTTGTCATTACTTTAATACATCATCTAGTAGCGATGCTAGTAGGCTACTGTCAACATTCTGTTGAATACGAATATTTCAACGAAATGTCAAACTAGCGTTTCTTTATTTTTCAGCTTTCAGTTTGGTATAACATTAATGATAATAAGTAATTAATTTTTCTTTTATCGAAATGAATGGAGAATTATACAAATGCGGAATTATCAGACATGCATTTTGTCTATGGTCGAAGTAATGGAAATAGTCGGCAAGCTCGACGATTGTATGCTGAGTTGTATCCAGGACGTAGGCCACCCCATCACACAATATTTTCTCGTCTTCACCAACGTTTGCTCGAAAATAGTTCATTTGAGGAACAAACGGCTGACTGCGGGCACCCTCGAGAAGTACGAACTGTGCAACTAGAAGAAATAGTTTTCGAGTTAATTGCGGAGTCACTTGAAACAAGTACTCGAAAAATGGCCAACATACTGAATGTGAGCAACTTCACTGTATTTAAAATTTTCGAAGAACAGCAATTGTATCAGTTTCAAATTCAACGTGTGCAAGCTCTACTACCTAGAGAATTTTTTCCGCGCCTAGTTTTTTGCCATTGAATTCTTTATCAAATCGCTC
The DNA here is from genome assembly GCA_018342105.1 of Gonioctena quinquepunctata. Lineage (NCBI taxonomy): Eukaryota > Metazoa > Arthropoda > Insecta > Coleoptera > Chrysomelidae > Gonioctena > Gonioctena quinquepunctata. The sequence continues at coordinate 50,008 of JAFIRS010005329.1, read as the reverse complement.
AAATTCCTAATTTTTCAAATGGCGTTTTGTTTACTGACGAAGACTATTTTGGTCGACAGTGTATACGAAATTTCCATATCAATTACCTCCGGGCCGAGGAAAATCCACATGGAATTTTTGAAGCTCATTTTCAGCATAATTTTTCAGTAAATATATGGCTTGAGGTAGTTGATGATCATTTAATTGGTCCATATTTCCTCCCACAACGACTGACAGTCGACTCTCACCTTAATTTCCTACATGAAGAGTTACCTGTTCTTCTGGTTCATGCATGATGGTGCACCAGTCCATTTCCGCATTATTTACGTAATCACTCAGATACAGTATATCCAAATCGTTGGATTGGTAGGGGAGGTACGGATCATTGGCCTGCTCGATCTCCGGATTTGAATCCTCTAGATTTTTGCATTTGGAGTTTCCTTAAGTCATCAGTTTATTCCACTCCCGTCGAAAATGTTGAAGATCTGAGCTATCAGATTATAGCCGGCTGTGAGACAATAAGAAATACACCAGGAATATTTGCGCGAATACGACAATCAATGAGGCGAAGAGTTGAATCTTGTATCACGTCTCAGGGAGGTCATTTTGAACATTTGTTGTAGTTTCGCGCCTGTTTATTTATTGGTGTTATTTTCTGTTATTGTTCTGGTTTAACGTTATTGTAGTAGATAGTTCTTGATAATGTATTAAAGAAATGAAAAATACGCGTTAAGATGTTTTATTTTTTTTGCATAAAAACGGCGCCCCATACGGAAAAAAGGCAGGAGAATTTTTTTGTCACAAATTGAACGAGAAATTTTAAAATGAATTTTAATTGGAAATATCTGTCGTACAATTTTTTTCTCTAAAAAATTTTAGATCATTATTCGTATGCGCGCCAATGATGATCATGAAATTTCCAATTGCATCTCAAAAAATGCGCAATAACTACCTCTCAAAACTCACCAAATTTCATCCGCATATCTCAACCGATTTCAGAGCAATAAATAAATAGTCAGTTTTTAAGAAAAACTTTAACACCCCTTATTTCGGAAAACGAAGCATTTGCGGACAAAAGTTATATAACAACAAACTGTCATTATTTTTTCATACAGAATCACTTCCTGAAGTTTGTCGCACTTATTCTATAGTGCTAGTAAACTGCTTGTCACCACAGATAATCATAAATATTATATATTATTTCCATTGTATTGTCATTTAATTTTTCTAGTTCTTCTGGATCAAACAAGTTCAGAGTTGAAAATCCCTGACTCAATACCATTTTGTTCGCCATTCTATTTATTAATATGTTGTTTACTGCCTGTCGTTCTGAGGAAAATGGTAAGATTTCCTGAGCTTCTTTGACTTCTTCGGCGGTATATATTCCTCCAACTCCTAGGGGTTTAATCCCATCTGATTGCATTTGTTGACCTTCCATTATGGATAATTCGATGGGCGGATTTCCTGAAATAGGTAAGGGATCGTAAGAAATCTACATTCCTTCGATAAAATATTTCGCTGGAATTATTGAAGAACAATCTATTTGTTGTCCGACTTCCTGAATAGTCCGAGTTAAAGGTGCCATGAAATAAGATTTATTTAAATGTCACACATAATTCTTGTTAGCAATTTTGTTGTCGGATATTAACCATTACTGGAATACACTTTAGCATATATAGTCCTTCTCCGTTGATTTTTGCAATATAACCTGGTTGTTGATATAATAATTGAGCTATGATTGTTGGTGATTGTTGGGCCCTAATTAGTTGGTTTTCCAATATCTCTCTTCTCAACACACATCTTCGTTGAATTGTTTCTGCTAACACAGAGTTCATATTTGTTTTGAACGATTGTTCAATATATGAAAAATTTAAGTTGATGTAGGTTATAAGGTCTGCAGTTGGCTCGCCCCATGTAATGTCAAATTCCATTTATAAATTTGTAGTATTTTTCGATAATTCCAGTATTAGTATTCTAGGATGTTCGGTTACCCACATTACTACATTGATAGATGTTTTCTTGATTAACTGAACAGCGAATAGCTTCGTTCGATCTTCGATGACCATGAATAATTTCGTATCATCGGCGCCTAATCTTTCAGTAACTTTATTCATAAAGCTTTCGATATCTTCTGCACAACTTTGGTTTTATAACATCCCAGGCTTTTTCACGTTGGAAAGCATCTATACAATACCCTTCAGTGAATTTGCATGATAATTGATTCTCTAAACTAATGGTGTTTTGGTCCAAGTGGGCGGTAGCGGAATAATCTTTCAGAGTAATTTTTGCCGTGGCCGTTACTACATCATCTTTATATAATTTTCCTCGGAAAGAATAGGTAGTGCCTTGACATTTTCCGTTATCTTTCAATTCTCCTGCCATTAATATTCTTTCCGTCTGAGTGGCGTTTGCTTTGAGTTTTATTATCTTGCCGGGGAAACCTCGGTATTCTGAGTATTGATGGATTTGTAGGCATTCTTCTTTGCCTACCGTTTGTGAATATGTCAATATACTGTCTGGTAGAATTGACGTGTGGGAAAACATTCCACATGAGACTAACAGCTGGGAAATTTCTATAACACATGATTTCACATGAATCCGTTCATACTTCCTCTGTTCAAGAGCGTAAACTCTTGTTTCTTCAACTGAGTGCACCTCTGTCAATTCAGGGCATTTTTGCACACCTCCTAATGAAATAGCCGTAATATTTGCGAAAGAATTTCTGCAATCGTAGGCTAAGTTCGTTTGTATCTACAACAATGTGAATAATCCCAAAGATTATCACTTTCCATGCCAATATGGGGTTCATATTCAAGTTAAAAATGTATCTGTATCTTCGTGAATTTTTTAAAATTAATTTATATATATATATATATATATATACATATATTTCTGTAATTTTTTTGGGGTTTTGGTTCACTTATAGGAATAAACGTGGATGCAAATTTGGTAGTATTTCATATTGCAATTATTTTTTTATATAGAAAATATAACGTTTCGCTTAAGTACTTAAGTTCATCAGATATTGTATCTAAAAAGGGTGAGAGGTGTAAGATGGTTTTCCTTGTGAAAAAAGATTATGTGTTATTACCTGTCAGCACAAATTCGGTTGGGTTGGGTTCGATGTTTTTGGACCCACAAGGATTTTAGTGTAGTGGGTTTCTTTCTTTGGTTTATTCATTCTTGAATAGTATTGTTTTCACTGTGGTTGAGTAGTAAAAAGATAAACCAATTTTTTCGTTTATCATCAGATAGTTTGGAATTTTTCTGTTTTTCGATATTTAATATAGGAACGCTTGACATTGACACAAAAGACAGGGAATGACGTATCTCAATATGGTTTCAGGAATTTCGTAGTCTAGTATGCCATCTATCTTCCATATTGGAACTCAATAGTGTATTATGATGAGTATATATTGTGATAGAAGTTTCGACTGGTGTTTTAATTTGATATGAAGGAGTTGGTGGTGTTGTTTTTTATTTTATAGTCTGTAATTTGATCATCTGAATTAAGATCATCTAAAATAAATTTCCACTTCCGTCTACTCCCCCTGCTACTATATGTTAGCTATATCTATCGTACCACGATATATCGTGATGTTGGTTTCCAAATTACAGACTATAAAATAAAAAACAACACCACCAACTCCTTCATATCAAATTAAAATACCAGTCGAAACTTCTAGCACAATATATACTCATCATAATACACTATTGAGTTATTTCCAATATGGAAGATAGATGGCAATACCAAACTACGAAATTCCTAAAACCATCTTGAGATACTAGACCAGGGTCAAAGCCTACAAAAATGGTAAAAAATGAAAAAAAATTACAGTAGGATGAAACCCATTAGAAAAGCAGGGGGATATGATCAAAATGAGAGGAAAAATAAATTACGGTCGATCCGAGTTCGGGAAGTGGGAGGGGGTGAGTTTTTAGGTTTTGGTTCACTTATAGGAATAAAACGTGGATGCAAATTTGGTACTATTTCATATTGCAATTTATCTTTTTATATAGAAAATATAACGTTTCGCTTAAATACTTAAGCTTCATCAGATATTGTATCTAAAAAGGGTGAGAGGTGTTAGATCGCTTTCCTTGTGAAAAAAGATTATGTGTTATTACCTGTCAGCACAAATTCGGTTGGGTTAGGTTCGATGTTTTTGGACCCACAAGGATTTTAATGTAGTGGGTTTCTTTCTTTGGTTTATTCATTCTTGAATAGTATTGTTTTCACTGTGGTTGAGTAGTAAAAAGATAAACCAATTTTTTCGTTTATCATCAGATAGTTTGGAATTTTTCTGTTTTCCGATATCTAATATAGGAACGTTTGACATTGACACAAATGACAGGGAATGACGTATAGACCAGGGTAGATAATTTTTGAAACCAAAAAAAATTACAGTAGGATGAAACCCATCAGAAAAGGAGGGGAATATGATCAAAATGAAAGAAAAAATAAATTACGGTCGATCCGAGTTCGGGAAGTGGGAGGGGGTGAGTTTTTAAGGGTAAAAAATGGTTTATCTTGATTTCCGGCAAAACTACAAGTCCTATGGAAAAAAGTTAAATTGCAAAGTTGTAGGCAATGAAAAGATCTACAACTTTTGTATTCGCAGATTTTTCACATAACCTCAAAATTTAGGTGAAAAATTCAAAAAACCAAGTTTTTGGTTTTTTATTTATATCTTTTCAAAAATTTTTTTTCACGAAATTTGGTGAAAACTTACCTTATTATGTCCCAAATACACTGTAATTTATTTGATTAAAATATTTATTTTTTCGCTTCATTTTACTTTATTATCAAAAGTTCACCCTATTTTTCATTCGAAAATTTCTGACGTCCATATATTAGCTTTTATCAAAAAGTTTGGGGGCTTTATGTTCGTTGAAACTATCTACTTTCTGATGGTGTAAAGAAAAATATACATTACTATAGGAAATATTCTTAGAAAATGCAAAAAATTTAAAAAACCTCAAATTCGAAAATTTTTTTTTACTCATTTACAATTTTGAGGTATTTATTAAAATTTACACTTCAATTACTCAAAAAACGTCAGATTTCATGTTTTATTGATAAACGAAAAAATTACAAATTATACTTCTATAATTAACAAACAAATAAGTTAATAAAGTTAATATTTAATAAGACATCTACAATATTTTGAAAAAGTTGTAGAATCTTCTTTAAATAATATTTGTAGATGCCTATTTATTGCTGTTTTAAGATAATTTATATACCTGAGTGACCTTCGGTGAATTTAAGCCCATTGTAAGTTATTTCATTGAGAAGTGGGGACGGACCTAGGAGGGTCTGGGCCTTACTACATACCTGCTATTTCGTAGCAGCTGTAAAGACCGTTAGCCAGTATTCGAGATACAGAGTAGTGTACAACATCGTTTTTAAAAATACACGTGCAGGCTGAGTTACTCTAAGTGATTTGTGAGAAATTTACTTTATTCAAAGAATCGTTTGGAATCTACATAGCAAGGTAAATACTATCTGTATTTTAATCTATATTAATCAGCTTCAAAATAAAAATAGTAATATTTTCTTTTATAAATAGTATGTTTAACGTAACATAACCTAAAAAATTGAAATTGAATGATATTCTAGTACAAGAATAAAAAAATAGTAATTTCGTTTATTTTATACAAACAGATTTAGTTATACTCATGATAAAACTTTGAAGGCATTATTAATTTGATTTTGTCCTTTCAGATTACCAGTATGGAAGAATCTGTTTGTATAATCTGCAATAAGTCAGACGACAAGCAAGTGTATGAAATAAAAACAACAGCTTTGAATCGTTTAGTGGCGTCTAGCAAGAAGAGAATCGACAATAAATACAAAAAATTTGAAACTTTAACATCAGCTCTTATTCATCGAACTTGTCAAAGTCACTATAATGATGAGACTGCAATAGCTGCATTCTGTAGCTCAAGACGTAAGAAATCACAGGAAGGAAAACAAATAGATAAGGACGCTCTTATATTTAATTTTCAATCTCATTGCTTTCTCGGCGGTGGGTTTTTCGGTAATATTTCTAAAGATAAAATTTCATCAGTTCAAAATAACGATACAAGAGAAAATGTATTACAGCATATTAAAAAACAAAACACAATTAATGATTTCGATGAAAACATTTCAGCTCGTTTAAGAAATGTGCCTGATTTAGTCGAGGTAGAAGCTCATTATCACACTGTTTGTCTGGCTAATTTTTATAACGATAGGACAGAAAGGAAAAGGGGTCGCTCAGCATGTGAAAACACTAAGAGTTTTATTAATTATCTTATTAATTATATCGTTGACAACGAAGCAGAATGTCAATTTTCTGTCAATGAAATAAAAGAGGGATTTTCAGGAGATCTCCCAGACTACACAACTATTAAAAATAAATTGAAAGAGCATTTTCAGAACGATATCGATTGTCATTTAATTAAAAGAGACATGATAATTTTGTACAAAATAGTACCGCAAGTAAGAAACTCTGCAAAGACTGGTATGAAAAAAGATTAAAAAGTAAAGAAGACGAACGAAGTAGAATTGTTCAAATGGCTGCTGAAATTGTTTTAGAAGATATACGTTCAAAAGTATACGATATGAATTACTACGAGATTCCAGATTTTAATGAAGGCAATCTTTTTAAGGACGTTCCTGAAACTTTGAAAGTTTTTTTAAATATTGTGTGTACAAGTAATAAAGAAAAAAGTACAAATAACGTTCGTAGAATGGATAAAAAAGTGGCCACATTGTCTCATTGCATCATCACATCTGTAAGGCCACGTTCTTTTTTATCTCCAATTTTACTTGGGTTGTCGTCGATGATTCACAAAAAATACGCCTCCAAAGGATTGATCAACTCATTATCTAATTTAGGTTTGTGTCACTCATATAAAGAAACTTTGCGCTTTGAAGCGTCGATCATCAAGGACCCTGCTAATCATACGTTTTCTCCAGATTCATACGTTCAATTTATTTATGACAATGCGGATCATAATACATGCACGATTGATGGCAAGAATACTTTCCATGCAATGGGTGGAATAATGGTTGTTACACCGGCGTCAAATGTTACTTCAAAGAAAACCATCTCTAGATTAAAACAGATTCCATCTTCTCAAGAGATAGGCGAAATTGGATTTGTGAATTTGAAGCGTTGTGAAAACAAAAGTTCCGATGGATTGAAAACAGTTCAGATAGAAGATATTTTAGATGTTACGGACAACTATGAAATTTCTTCTGCAGATTTTGCATGGTCTTATTCAAAATTTGCAAACAACAAATCGGATGGTTGGAATGGGTTCATGGAAAAGGTACACGCTAATTTGACTTATCATACTTCAAAAATTATTCCTGTGCCGTTTATAAAAAATCCACCGAGTGATTATGATACCATTTTTACATCGTTGGTAGAAGCGGCTAAACAAGGCCAAAAACAAGAGCAAAACATTGTGTTCGTAACGTTTGACCAACCACTATACCACAAAGCTCGTGAAATCTTAGCTAGTATTGATTTAAATAATGATCCCTACAATTTATCCTCAGTCCAAGTAAGACTTGGGGGATTTCATTTAATGATGTCGTTCCTCGGAGCGATTGGATTCATCATGGATGGTAGTGGACTTAAGGAGGCTTTTGTGAAATATATGCTGAAATTCATCCGACAAAGCTCTTTCCGGGCACGCATATGCACGAGCTATCCGAGGACATTTTCTAGTACAGCTCGCCTTGCCTGAATTAATTTTTTCATCGATGGAGTTATCGGACACAGAAAAGGGACTAATGGATAAATTTTTGCAGGATTTAGGAACAGAAAATTTTGAAGACAATTTGCATCACGAAGATTTTAAGATCATAAAAGAAAAATTGATTGAGCATCTAAAATTAGTACAAAAAAAAGGTCCTACCGCAAAACTTTGGATGCAGTACTGGCAAATGATCTCATTGGTTAAAGATTTCATACGGGCTGAACGTGCAGGTAATTGGGAATTACATTTAAAATGCGTGGAAAGAATGCTTCCCTATTTTCATGCAAGTGGGCACTTTTTATACGCAAAATCTGCCCATCTTTATCTCCAAGATATGCGTAAACTTAAAGACACAATAAATGATGATTATGAATTTACTAGATTCACCGAAGGATTCTTCACTATTAGACGTACTCACAAGTTTTGGTCGGGAGTTTGGTCGGATATGACCATCGAACAAGTTTTGATGAGATCTATGAAAACTCAGGGTGGACTTACACATGGTCGTGGTATGTCTGAAAGTGTTTTAACAAAATTCGTATTAACAATGATCATACTTGTCGAAATTTGCAATGAAATGGAAGATTTTTGTAATGTTTCTTTTACAAGTACAGAGCAACACATTGATTCAAGGGAATATCGAATAAAAAGAGATGTAGCTGATTTACAAATATTACAAATTTTTTTAACAGGTATGATCCTTTTCCACAGACTGATAACATTATGTCCATTTTTTCTGGAATTATTGGCAATGATTCTGTAAATTGCCATGAAGCGTATGAAGAAGGAAAAAAATCTTTGCAAGCTATTGTTGGAATGAATTTTGGCAGTGTTAAATTTAAAAGGAAAAACAAAGTCTTGTCTCTCAAAACAGTTCAATCTTCCGTTAAAGTAAATGAAGATATTATAGCCATCGATCCATTATTGCTATTTCAAAGGATATCGTTAACGATCGACAGTAAAAAAGATATGGAAACTTACTTACAATACGAGTTTGCACCTTTTCCATTGTCACTTTTTACAGAAAATGGCCTCAGGAAAAATGTAAAATCTCAACTCTACGAATTATTTGTGAGTGTGAATCGACCAACGCATTCTGACAGCATAATGCATGTCGTCGACGGTGGATTTTTACTGCACAAAGTAATTTGGCAGAAAAATGAAACGGTGGAAGAGATCATTAATAAATATTTGCGCTATGTAGAAAAACATTACGCAGCAAGCAGTTATATTGTCTTTGATGGGTACCCCGAGATTAAGAAATCAGCTACTGTCACAACAGTACCAGCAGCTACTTCAACTAAAAGAGGAGAACGTAATCGTAGAAAAACCTCAGACAATATTCCAGAGTTCGATTATCAAAACCATACAAAAATACCATTTTCGCAAGAAAAATTTTTATCTAACGAGAAAAACAAGGACAAAATAATTAAAAGTTTAATGAAAACATTACAGTCACAAGGATTTTCCTGTAAACAAGTTGAAGAAGATGCTGATGCCGACATAATTAAGACCTCGATAGAAGTTGCCAGAGATACTAATAAAACTGTTATAGTTGTGGGTCAAGATATTGATCTTTTGGTTCTTTTAAATCAATTAAATTCAAATAATCATGACATTTATTTTCTCAAACCAGGCTCTGGAAATGGAAAGGATCTATTTTTCACGTCTAATAGTTTCAAACACGAATCCTTCAAAAATGTTGTTGCATTTCTGCATTGTTTTTCTGGTTGCGATACAACATCTGGATTTGCCGGAAAAGGAAAGAAAAGTATCGTTAATTCTATATTAGACGCGAAAAATTTGTCAAATTTGGCCAATGTTTTTTACAAAAAAGATGAAAGTAAAGAAAATATAAAAAAAAATGGATTACAATTAATCAAATCTATTTATAAATGTAAAAAAGAAAAAATAACACTGAATCAATTAAGGTTTCAAAAATATCAATTGGCAAAAATTAAATCATCCTTTATTTTGGCAAACCTCCCACTCACAGAAGGAGCAGCAGAACAACATTGTTACAGAGCATATTATCAGCTTCAAACTTGGTTGGGTAACGAATTGACAGCAACAGATTGGGGCTGGAAGCAACATCAGCATGGCATTATGCCCAAATTTACAGAAAAGGATTTAATTCCGGAAGTATTGCTCAAAACTATTTGCTGCAGCTGTGAAACTGGATGTAACAGTTTAAAATGTGGCTGCCGAAAACATGGTTTAAAATGACAAATTTATGCACTAATTGTCATGGTTCTGAAAATTGTTCCAATATGGAAGAAAAAATCTACGAGGAAGTAAATGATTCAGATGAAATTATGGATGAAGAACCAATGCAGACTGGAAATAACATTGGAGACGAAGATGATGGTCTTGAAGATTTCGACGATCAACTAGAGTTGGAAAGATTTGTCGAATCTGACGATGAAGAAATGCCTCCAAAGAGACAAAAACGAATGAGTAACTGATTAGAATTTCAAATAACGTATTTATAAATAATAAGATTAACGTTTTTTAAAAAAAATTTAATGAATAGCGTAATCAGAATTAAGTTTCTAAATTCAATAGTACGATTTGCATGTATATTTATTTTGTATGAGATTTTCTATGACATTAATGTAATTCGAGTAAAATAAATAAACTTTTTAACTAAAAAAAATTGCAGCAATCACATTTTTTTGATGAAATTGTACATAATGATTAAAAAATTTTTTTCGAATTTGAGGTTTTTTCAATTTTTTGCATTTCTGAGAATATTTCCTATAGTAATGTATATTTTTCTTTACACCATCAGAAAGTAGATATTTCAACGAACAAAAAGCCCCCAAACTTTTTGAAAAAAGCTGATATTTTGACGTCAGAATTTTCGATTGAAAATTAGGGTGCTTTTTTGATATTAAATTAAAATGAAGCGAAAAAATAAATATTTTCAATCAAATAAATTACAGTGTATTTGGGACATAATAAGGTAAGTTTTCACCAAATTTCGTAGAAAAAAAAAATTTTTTGAAAAAGATATAAATAAAAAACCAAAAACTTGGTTTTTTGAATTTTTCACCTAAATTTTGAGGTTATGTGAAAAATCTGCAAATACAAAAGTTGTAGATCTTTTTATTGCCTACAACTTTGCCATTTAACTTTTTTCCATAGGACTTGTAGTTTTGCCGGAAATCAAGATAAACCATTTTTTACCCTTAAAAACTCACCCCCTCCCACTTCCCGAACTCGGATCGACCGTAATTTATTTTTTCTTTCATTTTGATCATATTCCCCTCCTTTTCTGATGGGTTTCATCCTACTGTAATTTTTTTTGGTTTCAAAAATTATCTACCCTGGTCTATACGTCATTCCCTGTCATTTGTGTCAATGTCAAACGTTCCTATATTAGATATCGGAAAACAGAAAAATTCCAAACTATCTGATGATAAACGAAAAAATTGGTTTATCTTTTTACTACTCAACCACAGTGAAAACAATACTATTCAAGAATGAATAAACCAAAGAAAGAAACCCACTACATTAAAATCCTTGTGGGTCCAAAAACATCGAACCTAACCCAACCGAATTTGTGCTGACAGGTAATAACACATAATCTTTTTTCACAAGGAAAGCGATCTAACACCTCTCACCCTTTTTAGATACAATATCTGATGAAGCTTAAGTATTTAAGCGAAACGTTATATTTTTCTATATAAAAAGATAAATTGCAATATGAAATAGTACCAAATTTGCATCCACGTTTTATTCCTATAAGTGAACCAAAACCTAAAAAAAATTACAGAAATATAATATATATGGTTCAAGAATACAAGGAGAAAAAAATATATACCTATATATATATATATATATATATATATATATATATATATATATATATATATATATATATATATATATATATATATATATATATATATATATATATATATATATATATATATATATATATATATATATATATATATATATATCGCTTTTAACTCAACAGGGCAGGTCGTCTGTCTAGACCTATTCGGTATTTTTATGACCGTTGACGTCGGAGAAAAAGGTCGATGGCTCATTTCTCGTTCCCGACCACGCACTATGAAAAGTCTAGTGTATTTTTAATTTCCAACACTGGTTAGGTCGCCGCGTTTCGGAAATGCTCTTACAGGTAGAATACTTCGCGTCTAGTTTTCAGGGTTTTATTATCGACCGCAATACTTAATATTATCTGTTTCGATATTCGCAGTTATGCGAGAGACTTCATTTCAGTTCACGCACACGAGTTTGTATGTTTTTGACTCAGTCTTTCCCCACTGTCTTTGAATAATGATCTTTATTTTTCACTACGAAATTGCGAGTATTATAAAATTGCCCTTTTAATTTACAGGGTGATGTGGTTTTCCTTTCCGTAATACACTGGAATTATGTTTGGGAATTTTCATAGTTGATTATTTTAACAAGGAATTATTAGAAGGTCATATATGCCTAACTATCACTTTCTATTTGCATAATTACATCTCCAGAGCATTTCTTACTTCATTGATGTTTACCTGATTCAGAAAGGACCCATGGTAATTCTTGAACAGCTTCCTTTGACCTTGTAGAATACCTGTGAGTACTTTCAGGAATGCTTACTCTATCATCGTCCGATGTTTCACTTTGATTATCATCCTGACTTTCGGTAGTAATTTCCGGTAATTCGTTCATTATTTCTACGGGATTTTGTACAAGATTTTGTTTTATATCTTCTATAATTTTTTCCTCTGAGGGATGATTTGGGAGGTTCTCTAAGTTTTTATGATTTAGTATCAGTTTTTATAATTATTGGGGGTAATAACATATTCCATATCTAGAGGGAGTGGTTTATCTTGGTTTTTCTCATCGAGTTTTTCCATTACTTCTTCTTGGATTTCCTCTTGGGTCGACTGTTGAACGATATTATTCATTTCCATACTTCTATATGCTTTGAGGCGATTAGAATTGTATAATTCATCGTTTCGTCCTTCCCACTAGTTGTATTTCGAAATTTACTGGAGAAAGTTTTTTCAGTATTCCCTAAGGTCCGGTATATCTTGTAAGCAGCTTACGATCTGATTTTTTTCTAGCAGTGACACTTGGTGGGGACTTCAAATATACGAGGGATACAATGGGGAATTCTTTCAGTTTTGCCTTTTTGTTAAATTCACGATGAGTTGCTGCAGAGGTAGTATCGAATGATATCCTAGCGTTTTCGTGGGCTACTTGTAATCTATGAACTATTTTAGATGCATAATTTTCCAATGTGTCGTCCGTATACGGGGTGCTCTTAAGGTAATGTGATGTGGTAGTTGCATGTCTCTACCAAACATTAGAAAGAATGGACTTTTCTTGGTGGAAGAATGTATTTGATTTCTTATAGCTAAAAGGGCATAAGGTAATTGTTCATCCCAATCTGATTTTTGCTCTATTACTAAATGATACAGGGTAGTTTTCAAATGCTTATGGAATCGTTCTAGTACACCGTTAGTTACTGGGTGATATGTAGTGGTATTTAGCTTCCTAATCTTCAATATTTTGCATATTTCTAAAAATGAAGAGGATAGAAATTGAGATCATCGGTCACTCAATAAGAATCTCGGAGCTCCATATCTTAAAATAACATGTTCTACAGAAGCTTTGGCAACAGTCTCCACCGTTATGTTAGTATATGGAGTCAAATGGTCAATTGTTGTGAGAATATATTTATTTCCCTTCTCGTGGTGTTTAATGGTCCTACTATATAAATGGCTACAAATTCGTATCAGAGATTGGCATTCATTGCATATCTGTGGGTTTTTGATTCGTGGTTTTGTGAATATTACAGGAATGATAATTTTGAAGAGAAGGGAAACATTCTCAATTGAATATTGATAGAAAATTTTTTCTGTGAATTGAAAAATCCACGATTAAAATGAAGTTATGATTTTATGAACATCCTGTTTATATTTTCAACAAATCGATAATTTTGAACTTATTCATCAATATCTCTCCTCATATCAGGCCAATAAAATTCTCGCTTGATAGTAGTTAACGTTTTCTGTTGTCCTTCATGGCCGAAAAATATACTATCATGGTACAAACTAATTATTTGCTTTCTAATGGCTTGAGGTGCGTATATTTTATCTTGTCGCTCATCAAATTTTTGTTTCACATATAAAATTTGATTCTTTACATGAAAATGTTCATCATTTCTGTAATCTTATGGTCCTTTTTATGCAAGTTGCGGATATCGTCCATTTGCCATATAGTGTCAATAATTGGTTCTATATCTTGAATGATTTTACTTAGAGCACATATGTGTCTGTCCTTACTTTTTTTCGTATTGATTCATTCTTAGTTTCGTTCATTTCCAAACGCGTCGAGGCGTCGGCATTACTGTTATTCTTCCCGGGGCGATATCTGATAGAGAACGAAAACTCCAGGAGTGTCATGGCCCATTTCGCGAGCCTACTACTTGGATCTTTGATTGATAGTAGATATACTAAGGGTCGGTGATCTGTGATGATAGTAAAATGCGTACCAGTTAGATAGCATCTATATTTTTTGACAGCCCAAATTACTGCTAAACATTCTCTTCCAATGGTAGAATATTGAGTCTCAGCGGCATTCAGAGTTCTACTAGAATAGCATATAGGGTGTTCAACTCCTGCGTATCCCTAGCTTGAAATTCCTGAAATGGCAGAGGCACTCGCATCAGATCTTGTAAAATCTGGATATTTCGAAATAGGTGGTGTTATTAAAGCTTGCTTCAAGGAGGTGCTTGCTGCTGTTCGATTCCCCAATGAAATTTTACATCTTTCTCAGTTAGTTTAATGAGTGGTGGTGAAAGTTTTGAAAAGTTTTGCACAAACTTTCTATAAAAACCACACAATCTGAGAAAAGCTCTTATTTCTTTCACACATTTTGGTTGAGGGTAATTTTTAACCACTAAAGTCTTTTCGGGGTCTATTTGACATCCTTTTCCTGAAACGATGGGTCCTAAATACTTAGCTTCTTCTTTCATTAAATGACATTTGGTTGGCTTGAATTTCAAATTGCATCCTTTCATTTTGACGAATACATGGCACAATCTATCTGAATTTTCATCAACATTCGGTCCGCTGAATACTATGATGTCATCTAGGTATACTAGACATTCTTTTCCCGTTATATCAGCAAAAGTAAGGTTCATGAATCTCTGGAATCTTGAAAACGAGTTTTTCAATCCTTGAGGTAATTTTTCAAATTCATAGTGTCCTTAGTGTCGAAAAGGCACTTTTTTCTCTATCACGCTAATCTAGTTCAATTTGGAAATATCCACTTGCTAAATCCATCACGCTGTATAATTCGGTACCATGTAATCTCTCCAAAGTGTCATGCAAATGTTTTAAAGGGTAAAAATCAGTTTTTGTAATACCGTTTAATTCTCTTTAATCAATACATAACCTAAATTGTGGTTCTTCTCCAGGATGTTTTTTTTTTCAAACAAAAGAGCTGGGTAACTCCAAGGACTGGCTGATTCTATCATAATATCATTTTCTAATGATTCCTTGATTTCTTTATCCATTGCTTTCTGCCTCTGGAATGGAATTCTATAAGGTCTTTTCGTAATGGGAATAACATCCTCAGTGATGATTCTATGTTTCACTGAATGTGTACTACTCAATTTTTGACTGGGAGCTTTGAATATATCTATATATTCTTTAATAAGTTCCGCTAATTTAATTTGATCAGTTTTCTTGGGATAATCCAAATACAATTGTTGCAAAATTGTTTTTTCGTCCAGAAGTTCTATCCTTCTAATCCTTTTTCCTTCATTAAACATCTCGTTTCCTTATCTGTGTCAGCTTCGAATCCAATTGCAATCACATGTTTTCGTGGTATTACTGAATTTCTCTCTAAAACATTTATTGTACATATAGGTATCTCTTCCCTATTTTTACCTATCGATCTAGCTACTATTAATCCATTTATAGCTTCACTATCTTCAATAACGACATTCTGAAACTTGGCCATAACAAGTGTTATAGTCCTAGGAGGTGAGGTTAAGTCCTGAAACAAATGAATCCACGTCTCATAATTATTTTTCATAGGAATGGTACTTTTTTAATTTCAGCCTTTCCTAGGTTGTTAGTCGTCACTAACATCTCAGCAGAAAAAGGTCTCCCTTAGGTGAATTTTCTCTTTCTTTTGAATCTCTCATCTACATCAATAATTTTCCTTGAACTACAGGCCACCCTATCTTGCATAATTCCAATACACTCTGTATGGGCTGTAGAAATTTTCTCATTATTTCCTGTCGTTTTTTTCATATTTTTTGTACGCGCTGTTGAAATTTTCTTCTTATCTCCCTTTTTCTTAGTAATTTCCTTCCATGACGGATTCCTTTCACTGTATAGTACTGTCATTTTCTAGCAAATATATATCTTCTAACAAATCATTCTCCTGCAAACGTTTCATCGCGTTTCGATGGCCTGCTACCGTATTTTTAGGAGATGGATTTCCATCCCTAGATGAAAATAATCCTCGCTTTGAATTTTTATTTCCGTACTTCCTTTTGAATCAGTATTTACCAGTTCATGGGATTTTTTCATTGTACTGGTAGAAGGTATGTCATGCTAAGACGGACCAGCTCCTCCACCTCGAATGTCATTCAAAATCCTAGGACTATCTTGCAAATTATTTTTTTCCAATAACGTCAATCAACCCTTTATTTTCTGAAATAATTTACTGCCTATTTTCTAGCTTTGAAAATTTTTCTTCTTCCTGATTCTCATTATTTTTTTCTGGACACTTGCTTACGATTTTCTTCCTTCATTTTTGCAATGTTCTCTCTTCTTCGGTATTTTTCTCTTCTGAATATAATGTCCCTTGTTCATTACTAGTTCCTGAATTTTCCACTAGATTTTCTTTTAAACCGATCGGTCTCAGTCCTGGCATGAAAATCAATTTTCGATTACTTGGCAATTCGTTTTGGGCGTGCACTCCCTTGAGAAACATAGCTTCTCCTCAAAATTCATTTTAATCCATTCTTACATTGTAGTGGTTAATCCTAACAATCTCTGATTCATACTGTCAATTTTCTCCTTCAACTACTTTTCCACATTTCCAATTTTTCCTTCCCATAGCTTATCCGTGTCATTTTCCGTCTGATATATATGTTTGAGTTTGTGATGAAGTTCAATAATTTCTTCCATCAAATATATTTTATTTGCTCTCTAGTCTAATTTTACTTGGTATTTTTGCAAGAAATCTAACTATAATATCAGTTCCGTACTCAAATGGTCTGTTTTAATAAGAATCAATTCGTGTTCAATTCAACCTGATGGGTAAAATAACAGTTCCTATATATGGAATAGAATTCTCTTGTACGTCCCCGAGCTGGTATTCTTCTTCATAATTAATTTTCATACCATGTGTGATACTAATGTGGGCCAGCGATACTTCGGCACCAATGTCTCAACAAAATTGTTCGAAAAATTACTGTCATGCCATGAAATTACAGAAAAACTTTCTTTCCCACAAAGCAGCATAATATTCCCAAAGGATATCGTGATAGCAAGAAAAAGTTCAATAAGGTTCACATGCTTGACAGAAAGAGCTGATAAGCATACGCTCGTTAAACCATACGTTGTTATTGGAAGACAATTAAAATGCACTTAAAAAATACTTATCAAGAAACAACCCTTGTACACCGGATTCATAAATAACTCATCTAAGATAGTAAACAAGATTATTAATTGCCACTTGTTCATTTCACAGCGCGTTGTCAGTATCATAAAAAACGACTTCAATGTAATTGTACCATAAAACCAAAATTCACCGGTATGACAGCATTAAATAAACTTTTCCTCGAAAAGGCATAAAATTATGTTTTATATATTTTTATCTATGACAGAAACAAAACAACCCATTAATCATCAATGCGTGCAATGACCAAAACACAGCCATTAATTTTGGTTGAAGATAATTATAATTACTAGTCGCCGTTAGACAAATTATCACGTGATTCGATAACGGAATATAAAAGCGCGAGTTCGAGATCAAAATAATCAGTTGGGGTTCAACAGTGAACCAAAGAATATGTCACTCTCAAAAGTGAGGTTAAAAAGTCAGTCGAATCACAGTATCGTACAATAATGATGAGAGTTTCCAGTGTAGTGAACTTCAGAAAACATCAAACTAAGCAACTGCAAACTAAATTCAAATCAAGTATTGAAGCTCCAAAAATTGCCTAGTTTTGTCAACGCTTCCCGAATCGAGATAAATCAAGGGAAAACCGCAACTCCATAGTTCATGATCTCTTAGAAAAACCATAGCCATATTACGCGATTCTAATATATCGGGCGAATAAAATAAAATTACCAATTGACGCGGGAGTAATCGAATTATTAATAGAATTGAAACTAATTGTCGTTTAAAAAGAACTACTCCAGTGAATAAGTGTTAAACAGGGTGAGTCTAATGTTTGTTTTTCTGTATCTATGTTTATGGCAAACCCAACCTTTTGAAATGTGTATGTGTCTGTAAAGTATCTCCATAGTTTCAAGATTACAAAGATCTCAAAAGAGAATTATTTCTAGCCGTTGTGGCAATTGATGACAAGATTTTGTTCAGTAAGTCCATTTCGATTTTGAAGCTAACTGTAAAATTAACTGCCAATAAGCTACACTCATTTTCGTTGTATGAATATTGTTGCATATCACTCTTCCATAGAACGATTGAGATAATTGTGTCAATTTTTATTAAATATATATGTACATTCTTAACATTTTATGAGTGCATTATTATTTTGTTTAATCATTGTCTTGTTCGAATCCCTCTGAACGGTAGTATTTCCTGGATAAACAACTCACGTTTCGGTATTGAAAGAAAGGAAATTGGTATATGTTGACCGCTCCATATATCATATCCGGTTCGACTATATTCAGATAGTCGATGCTTTCAATACTGTTGTTTCCAATCTAACGAATGAGGTCTGGTATTACAGGTGTGGTGTGTTAATTCATAACACCCTGTATATAGTCCAGACTCATATCAATTGATGTCAGGTGTGCGAGTAATAATTAAGGAAGTAAATTAACGCATATATGATATTTTCCTCAGAAAAAAAGTGTCAAACAAAAATTTAATTTGAAATTTTTTTTCAATAAATATTTTATTTTTTATTTTTACAAATAAGTGTCAGTGGAAAAAAGACTGATTTGAACTGAAGTGAATGAGTAGAAAAATTGTGAAAATAGTTTAGTATAATATCGTTGTTATTTTGCAAACACGATATTGGGAAAATAAATATATATAGCGTTTATACCGATCAAAAACTCAGGAAGTATTCGAAAAGGCAATTGAAATTTTTTCTTTCAATCAATGGAGATTTTTATTGAAATAATTAAATCATGGAAACTCAGACAACAGTGCCGTGAAGGGTTAGATATGAACCGCAAATCACTATCACTTTGGATAATATACCTTTTTACGATGGTACTACAGAAATCAAAGAATTTATTCGTGAAATTGAGGATTTGGCAGCTGTAGCAAATGGACAGACAGTCAAATAAGTTCCAGAGTTAGATTAAAATTGAAAGGAATGCTAGATTATTTATTGAAGCAGAAGATAGTTTACAAAATACCGACAACTGGCAATTAATTAAAAAGGAATTATTGAAGCAGCTAAGCAAATTGAAATTACCTGGAGAAGAACAAAACGAATTTTTTAATTGTTTTCAGAAAAAGAATGAATCAGTTAGGCATTTTTTCATGAGATTAAAGATATGTGCAGCGAATATAAGGCACCTCACAGGAAATAATAGAATTACAATATATTAGAGCAAAAATTCGAGCAGGATTTATTGGTACAATTTGCCATTGGATTGTCAGATCCTGTTAGAAAAAAAGTTTTATCTGAAAGTCCTGTCAGTTTAGAAGAAGCCATCAAATTAGCAGAAAAAAAAGAATTGATTGAGCAAATTACGAGTACACCGAATAGAAATTTTAGAACTTTCAATGCGAATATCATATCGTGCACACATTGTAATCGGAAAGGTCACACAGCAGGAGATTGTTATATGAAAAATTGCGTATGCTTAACATGTCAAGTCGGACATATGTCATATCGTTGCCCAAATAGGAATAGTTTTCAAAATAAGAGATTAAATGATTCAGGAAAATGGTTTTCCAACTACGCTAATGAAAAACGATTTCAAAAATATGGAAAATTAAATAAACATAGAAAAAGGTTTTCCAACCATTCGAAAGAAAATAGATTTCGAAAGGGTTTAAAAAAGGCAAAAGGAAAATTATGGAAATGACAAAAATGGAAAAAGAAAAGGAATTAAAACCAGATAACAAAACAACAATAGTGAGAACAAGAAAAAATATACTAACCTACGATGAACAGAAAAATGTAATTAATTTAGAAGTAGCAGGAATTTTGAAACATATATCCATAGATATGAGAGCCCAAGTGTCAGTGGCTCATATTAATATTGTTAGAGGTATGAAATTGAATTATGATTTGCCGTATCACCTCAGAAAGGGACAAGGAAATTTCACTCATTATATTGGGTCGGTTATATTGCCAATAAAAGTAAAGGAAGGAAAAATTATTGAACATGAATTCCTAATCATTGAAAATGATCACCGTAGTACTAAAATAACACTGGGATTAGAGTTTTTACGAAAATATAACGTGCAAATTGATTGGAACAAAAATCAAATGTATTTATTAGGGGAAAGTATCGAGTTGAAAAAGAAAATCCAACACATATGCCAAACGAATCGGGATGACGAACAGAGAGAGTTGCAAAATAGATTTGAAGAGGAAGAAAAACGAGTAAGAGATGTCACTATCATGATGAACAATTGGATGAATTCTGTAGAAAAACTAGAATTGAAGAGGGAGGGCCCGCCCAAATCAATCCGCGAAGTATTCCTAAACAGAGTTTCATGCCATGAAACGAGACTTGCGAACTCGAATAGAATAGAGATATCAGGGACCGGTGATTTAATTGTGACACCAGGTTTAGAAAAAACAGTTTCAAATGAAGAATATGGGAAATCGTCTGGAAAAAGCGAGAAGCGAAACGAGCAACAAGGAGTTAAGGATTCAATGGTGACTTTATCTCCAGGACAAGAGAGAAGAGATGCAGGTAGAAGAGTGCCACATATGGAAAATGGAAACACCGACGCACCCTGTACATTAGGACAGATAGTCACACGTGACAGTCGACAAGTGGGAATGCATACTTATAGGTACGAGCATTTCCTGCCTGAAGAAACAGAGAGATGTAACGGAACATTGCCCATCAGCACTACAGGAGAATGAAGAAAATTATAGTCAGAAAATGGAAAAAGTTGGTATGAAACTTTTGAGAATGAAAATATTCCAGGAAGTAGCAAGAAATTCAGGGAGAACGGAATTGTAACGCATTACAGCGAAAATGAGGAAGATATGATGTAGAGAATAGCAAATCATGGAAAGATAGTCTAGTTGATAAATATGAATCACCCAAGGGAGATGCTCTATCCACCAGGAAGTTGGAATCTGCCAAGCACCTAGGAATGACGGTTGCCAAAGATAAGACTTTTTCTATAGTCGAAAATCACAAGGATGAAAATTTCTTGTCTAAGGACAAATTTGTACCGCCCAGATTTTTGAATCTATGTAAAGTTCAAGCAAAAAGTATAGTGAACTCCGAAGATACGAAATTACTAAGTATTGCAGAAAATGGATTTCTAACCCCGAGAAAACGAAGTATTGTAGAAGATTTTGATATGGATACTAAAGTGAAGGAAGAACTAAACCCCGAAGTGGTAAGAATTAGAGCCATAGCCAGGCAGGAAGCAAAATCTAATTTAAAAAAGTCATCGCACGTTAATTTTGAACTCCAACCAGTGGGAGAAACAAAAAGTCAAATAATACCCGGTAATCGATTCAACACGTATAGGAATATGGATATGAATGAAATCAGTCGACAAGCGACACAAGAAAATGAGGTAAAATTAGATCGAGTTTTAGTACAAACTGAAGAAAATATGCCAGATGAATCGACAGTAGTTAATTCCGAAAATATAGAAAAATGTCAGCCAAGTGAAATGTCCAAAGAAAATGAAGAAAGCATTCCTGAAAATAAATTCCCCCTTACAAAACCCCTGACACGTGGCACTGTTCAAAAAAAACCGTGGAAATTTTTGGTTAAATCAGTTAGATATCATTAAATAAGAAAATTTTCAGTATGCACCAGAAATGTAGTATGTAATTATTATAGTTTTAGGAGACTGCAAAAAGACGCAGAAAAATTGAAAAATCCCTGAAGGTTAATTTGCCAAAGCATATTTATAGCAACGATGAACTTGTGAAAATCGGAATGAATAAAAATACGAAATCCATCGATAGTTCAATGGAAAACGGAATCAAATTAATTGCATCATAGTACGGAAACAAACTAAAAAAAAATATATAAGAGAATCAACTGAAAACGTGAAACGCGAACAAGGACAATTTTATCAAGTGTTTTGATGTGAAATAATGACAGCAAAATTCCCGGAAAATTCAAGCAAAGTTATTTTGAGACGGATATAATTCATTACAGGTCATAGAAAAAAAAAATAATGGTCGACAGTATTAAAACGAAAACACTGCACGGATTACAGGCTATAAAAATAAAAACGCGATATGTTATGAGACTTATGCAAATAGAAACAGTTATAAAATATCGAATCACTGAGTTACATAATAAAGATAAATAATATTAATCACGATTTCGGAAAAATGTGTTTCCGGATTTGCAGAATACTCACACTAGAACATCGCGACGGTTAAATAATGTCCAGTACCTTAGTAAACATAATGATAAAATATACTAACCGCGCATATATGGAAGGTTTTGATGGTTATATCGTGAATTGGGATTGTTCAAACCCAAGATTCATCTCTGGAAGGACAGCAGTGGACAAACCGGCGTGTGAGGCGAAATTATAGGACCAGCAGATTCCAGAGCATTGCGAATTCACAGTATGGTTTGAATTCAAGCACTCCGCACAGAATTCAGTAGACACTATTCACAAAACAAATCACCTGTGTTATTGGTACCGCACAAATAGGAGTCCCAGGAACGAAGATTTTTCAAACGAATGAATTACCACCGTTTGACCACTGAAACCGAATACCATTCCCGACCATATGCCAATGCACTTGTTGCATAACCAGAAAACACAGGCAAGTGTTATCTGTCCCGGTTCGACACAGACTAATTATCACGGATCACTGACTCGAAATCGTATGGAAGGCCTCAATCTCGAAAACAGATGTCTAGACGATAGATAAAGACTAATGGCCACAGTTCTACCTACCCCTCAGCACCCAGCGGCGTAGCAGGAAAAATTCCCAGAGGATCCACCGGATAGAAGTGAATGGATGCCCACCGGAATAAAAGTAAGAAAATTCCCATGTTGAAGAGACAGGACATATCCGTGCAGTATGGAAATTACCCCACCGAAGAAAGAGACTTTATTGTGTGTTTGCATGATTATTTGCATGTTAGTTTTAGGAATTATTAGTATTAAGTACTGAGAAGTAAGGATAATAACTTTGGTGATAGATTGAAATTATCCTCTAGAAGATGTAAAACAGTAATCTATTGTATTGTCAAAGTAAGACTTATTAAATTTCGTCGCTAGAATAGAATTACTTTCCAGAAAGTTAAAATATTTCCGCTTATTGATGGTGAAAGAGATGTTATTGGAAAAAAGATTTGAGTTTGTCAAAACTTTTTTGTAGACGGTTGGATCGGATGTCACGCCATGAAATTACAGAAAAACTTTCTTCCCCACAAAGCAGCATAATATTCTCAAAGGATATCGTGATAGCAAGGAAAAGTTCAATAAGATTCACATGCTTGACTGAAAGAGCTGATAAGCATACGCTCGTTAAACCATACGTTGTTATTGGAAGACAATTAAAATGCACTTAAAAAATACTTATCAAGAAACAACCCTTGTACACCGGATTCATAAATAACTCATCTAAGATAGTAAACAAGATTATTAATTGCCACTTGTTCATTTCACAGCGCGTTGTCAGTATCATAAAAAACGACTTCAATATAATTGTACCATAGAAAACGCCATAAATTCACCGCGTATGACAGCTATTAAATATAACTTTTCCTCGAAAAGGCATAAAATTATGTTTTATATATTTTTATCTATGACAGAAACAAAACAACCCATCAATCATCAATGCGTGCAATGACCAAAGCACAGCCATTAATTTTGGTTGAAGATAATTATAATTACTAGTCGCCGTTAGACAAATTATCACGTGATTCGATAACGGAATATAAAAGCGCGAGTTCGAGATCAAAATAATCAGTCGGGGTTCAACAGTGAACCAAAGAATATGTCACTCTCAAAAGTGAGGTTAAAAAGTCAGTCGAATCACAGTATCGTACAATAATGATGAGAGTTTCCAATCAGTGTAGTGAACTTCAGAAAACATCAAACTAAGCAACTGCAAACTAAATTCAAATCAAGTATTGAAGCTCCAAAAATTGCCTAGTTTTGTCAACGCTTCCCGAATCGAGATAAATCAAGGGAAAACCGCAACTCCATAGTTCATGATCTCTTAGAAAAACCATAGCCATATTACGCGATTCTAATATATCGGGCGAATAAAATAAAATTACCAATTGACGCGGGAGTAATCGAATCAATAATGAAATTAAAACAAATTGTCGTTTAAAAAAAACTACTCCAGTGAATAAGTGTTAAACAGGGTGAGTCTAATGTTTGTTTTTCTGTATCTATGTTTATGGCAAACCCAACCTTTTGAAATGTGTATGTGTCTGTAAAGTATCTCCATAGTTTCAAGATTACAAAGATCTCAAAAGAGAATTATTTCTAGCCGTTGTGGCAATTGATGACAAGATTTTGTTCAGTAAGTTTATTTCGATTTTGTAGCTGACTGTAAAATTAACTGCCAATAAGCTACACTCGTTTTCGTTGTATGAATATTGTTGCATATCACTCGTCCATAGAACGATTGAGATAATTGTGTCAATTTTTATTAAATATATATGTACATTCTTAACATTTTATGAGTGCATTATTATTTTGTTCAATCATTGTCTTGTTCGAATCTTCTGAACGGTAGTATTTCCTGGATAAACAACTCACGTTCCGGTATTGAAAGAAAGGAAATTGGTATATGTTGACCGCTCCATATATCATATCCGGTTCGACTATATTCAGATAGTCGATGCTTTTAATACTGTTGTTTCCAATCTAACGAATAAGGTCTGGTATTACAGGTGTGGTGTGTTAATTCACAACACCATGTAGTCCGGGCGTATCATTACATCAATTTCTAAAACTATAACATTTCTCTGCGCTTCACCTGGAGTATAGGTTAATATTGTTTACGTTGGCCTCCTATGTGACGTATTTTGACTAACTGGTGGCTGTTTGCGGTTTCCAATGGGGGTGGATTGCGAACCGAATTGCCATTTAAATTCCTTCTATCAACATTTCTTTGTCCTGTTCTATTATGACAGTTATAGGCCATGTGCCCTTGTTCAATACAGCGATAGCAGGTCCGGTTTTTCAGTCTACAATTTCGAACTTCATGACCTCTGTGACGACAATATTGACATATGGGTACATTTGTTTGTTGCTCATTCGCTGTTATATTTCTAAAATTCATGTCTACTGGTTTGGTAAGATTTTCAATTAACTCTTCTTCATCTGCCAAGTCAATAGCTTCCTTCAATGTACCTGGACTAGCGGATAATATACGTTTCCTTATGGGGTCAAGCAATCCCATAGCAAATTGAGTATTTATGTCTTGCTCGTGTCGTTGCAATAATATTCTATCTACATCAGCTGTTCCTGTTAGTACCAAAATGTTGGCAGCGCAAACCTTCAAACGAGCTGAGTACTGGCGACAAGTTTCTGAACGACGCTGTCGGCACTCTAGTAGTTTTCTTTTGTCCTGCCCTTAGTTATGTCAAACTGTTCCTGCAATCCTTTCTTCAATTCATTCCATACTCCGGTGGTTCTTAATTGACTGTCAGCGTCTATTAATTGTTTGGCTATTCCTCTCAATTTCGAACGTACGATTGATACAATTTGTAAGTCTGTCCAGTTTGCAAGCGTGGCAGTATCTTCAATAATTCTGATGAAGTTTTTGATTTTCGATTGCCCATTATAATATGGTACATTATCCTAGGTAATGGCTATAGTAGGTTCCTGAATAGGTAGAACCTGCACAACCGGAGGAGCTGTCGAAGTAGTTACCGTTGGTGGAGGAGTTATGTCAAAAAATCACTTCTGACTACAAAAACTATTTCAAACTATTTCCAGGTGAATTCAGAGATTAGATCTACATGAACGCTATATATACTGTTGGTCTCCACTTCAAAGAGAAAATGCACAAAGAAAATCTGACGTGAAAATGATTGCAAACAAGTCCTAAAAATATAAAAATATCATATTCGGAATATTTCCATGCCAGATAAAATGGAGTTCAAAGAAAATACAGCATGAAAAAAGAAAACTAATCAAGTGAACTGTGACATATATGACGAACACTATGCGGATTCCGATTAGATCATGGAGATCGTTCCACAAGAACACACGCTTCTCATAGAGAACTTTGACATTCTCGAAGAAGAGTATAGAGGTGGTGGTGGGGAAGATAGATATGGCAGCCTATTGCCAAATTTCTGCCGAACAATTATCAGTGTTCTTAGCGGGTCAGGCAAAACAAAACTAATGCTGTAATTTTTGTGAAAATGTCCCAAATTCGCGAATGTCTACGATTATTCGAAATCCCTGTATCAGCCCAAGTATTGATTTCCCGGAGGTGTACTGAGCGGTGTGGAGGAACAGATATTTCCCGTATTGAGACAATGATGAAATAATCTCAACTGAAGATGCTCAATCTAACTCTATATTTATCTTTGATGATGTGGCCTGCAATGGACAACAGAAAATTCTAGAATTTTATTCAATGTAAAGGCACAGAAACAACGATGCCGTCTATATCTGTCGGACTTATACGAAAGTACTCAAACAGCTGATACGTGACAACTGAAATATAATTGTTACAGGACAGGACGGAATCAACTTGAGGCATATTATCTTTGATCAATTCAAAAAGGTGTGATCGGAATGCTGGTTCCACTGCCAAAACGATGCTCTCGTGATAGTCAAAGATTTTGACTATAGCGAAGGCTTTGACATGTATATTAAAATATAGTCACGTGCCGTGTTACATCTTTCAGCGTCAAGGTGTCGGCAAAAAGAGTCGTTGAAGCCATGCATGACAGAAAAATAGCAAGAATTTGACGAGGCAAACAGATGAGGCAGTTAGTGTAGACGAGAAAGGGAGCAGCTGCTGCCTCGAACTCCGTCTCCACCACGCCCCCTCGAAGGCGACATGGACAACTTGAAAATATGCAATTTAGAAGATCTCACATTCGATAGTGATGCGTCTACTAAAACAGGGTGAAATGTCGGAAATTTCCAAGCACCTATTTCAAATTAAAGATAGAATGAATACGATGTACTCGTACGATATCGAATACTCTCGTTGGAGACGTCATCATATCGAAAGCTCAAGTTGTCGCAGAACTCCATAAACCGGCTAGGAAAAATCAAACCTACCGTCATTGAAGGCTTGGACGATCTGTGGCAATGGCTGGAATGATAATGTTTGCTTCGTATGATGAAGATTTCAAAATTATGGTAGTCATCGACTGTTTTCCCAAATTTTTATGGACTCTGTAATCCAAAACGGGCGGAGAAATAACTGAAACTTTCGATTTTATCTTGCAGCATACAAAACGGTATCTGAAAAATCTCCAAACCAATCGAAGTACGGAACTTTATAATGCCAAAATTGAAAGTTTGTTGAAAGAACGCAAAATCCATCTCTACAATACGTATCGGTGATGAAAGCCACCATAGTTGAGCGCGTCATCAGAACGGTGGAGTCTGATTTGTTGAAAATATGAATGGGATGTTCATAAAATCGGATGTGGAATCATCTGCGTCTGAAGGATGAACTTTAGTCACTATCTTTCAACGTCAAGATAACCTCTTGTGGGGTATTCATGTTGAGAAGGTAAACATTCTCAATTGAATATTGAATAGAAAGATTTTTCTGTGAATTGAAAAATCCACGATAACAATGAAGTAATTTTTCGTGAATGTCTAACAGAAAACAACTACTTCCCTGGCTAAAGCCACGCTGGACATTGAACTACATCTGAAGTCTCGAATTTATAAATACTTCAGTTTGAACGGTACATAAAAATGATAGACATACTGCCGGAAATCACGAAAAACTAGAATTACATCGAATCTAGAAAAATCAAATGTGCCCCAAATGAAGTCAATAAGCAGAACGAAAAGGATATGATACGCCGAATTTATGGCGCGAATCGTTCGGAAAAATGCGTCAAATCGCGAAAATTGAGTGACATAGTTCGCATTTCCAAAGCAAATCATATTTTTCAAAAAGGTTACATACCCAATTGGACGATGGAATTTTTCAAAATCATTTGAGTTCAAATAGTTCATCCAAATACGTGTATTTTCGAAGATATATACGGTACCCCCATCGACGGGGTCTTCTCGAACTAGAATTACAAAAAAAGTCAAATCCCGAAATTTATTTCGTTGAAAAAGTATTGAGAAGACGAGGATATAAAATGTTCGTTAAATATCTCGGTTTTGATAACACACACACAACAATTGGATTTTTGATGACGTAATAGTCTAGCGACGAGCTGTGACGTGTCTGGTGTCATTTGGCGCCAACAAGACGGTGTCAGTCAGCAGTCGTCACCATGAGCTGATACAGTGGTTATTGCCAGCCCCATTTCATCGCAATCACCCGAAAATTATCATCGTAAATTGGATGAAATTTTGGAGAGGTACGAGATGGCATCCAAACTGAGGGACCATAATCTGTTGAAGACGTCATTTTCCGTAACTGGCAATGTGCTGAGAATGGGATTGTCACCTATTTTCAAGATGGCTGCCATTGACTGCTGTGGGCTAGCGATTGACGACTTGCGACCAAGCAGACCTCCATTCAGTTGGCTATTTGGCCAATGCGGCTGACCTCATTTTCAAGAG
The DNA here is from genome assembly GCA_018342105.1 of Gonioctena quinquepunctata. Lineage (NCBI taxonomy): Eukaryota > Metazoa > Arthropoda > Insecta > Coleoptera > Chrysomelidae > Gonioctena > Gonioctena quinquepunctata. The sequence goes on along the minus strand of JAFIRS010005329.1, from coordinate 21,151 downwards.
TGCTATTGGATGACGGCTGACGGCTTGCGACCACCTTTTCCGACTGACAACATATCACAGCTTTTTCCTTCCCTTCCCCTCCCCCGTCCTTCCCCTTCTGAATTATGAATTGCAATATAACCTGAAGGGTGTACAGGGAAACATAATTTCGTATTTCGGATCGGTTATATCACCAATGAGATTAAATGAACGAAAGATCATCGAACATGAATTAATAATTATTGATGCCGACCACCTCAGTACAGAGATAATACTGGGTTTAGATTTTTTGCAAAAATATCAAGTAAAAATGGACTGGAGCGAAAATCGAATGTATTCATTGGAGGAAACTATTGAAGTGTATAAGGAGACCCAGCATATATATCAAACGGAACATGAGAAGGAAAATATTATGTGGAGAAAGAAAGTTGAAGAAATGGAAAAAACGTTTAAGGAGATTGCTACTATGATGAATGGACGGAAAGAAGTTCTGGGGAAAAGCTATGTTTATTAAAAAAGGCGCCACCCCGAACAAACTGCGAAATATTTTAAAATAGATTTCCATGCCATGAAAACAGGCCGGCCGGCTCAAAAAGACGAGTGAATTCAGAAAATAGTGATTTGATTGAGATACCATGCTTCGAAGAAGCCAATTCAACTGAAGTATGGAAAATCGCCTAGGAAGAAAAATAATAAAAGTGAGCGATCTAATAAGCATCGGAAAGATTTCGAATACACATTATTTAATGAAAGAATAATGAGATAGAAAATTTTCAAACGTGGAAAATAAGAAGAAAATGGAAACGAGCAAGGGTATTGGAAAAGCCCAAACATCATATACACTAGGAGAGTACGAAAATGTTGAACGACAGTCGTGGTGAAGGAGGCAGTTCATCCAAGGTTAGCATTTTTTCTGTCACAACTATGGAAAAAACCACTGGTCTGGAAAAGATAGTCGTAGAAGAAAGTACACAGCTCAGGAATGATAATCGAAAAATAGGATTCTATTCATCTAGGGATGCTAATTTCCAGCCTGAAGAAACAGTACGATGGAAGGGTGAAACGAAAATGCCCATAATATACAACAACGAAAAAAAAGAAAATAATGTCCCAAAAGCAGACAGCACTATACAGTGTGTGAGGAATCTGTCAGTGCAGGAAATTCAATTGGTAGAGCTCTTAGAGGAATATAACAACATATTCAAGGCTCCAAGTGAAAAATTTTGCTTGCACACACCTAGTGGAGCATATGAGCCTCACATGATATGTTTCGTCAATCACAAAGCGACCTCACAGGATTCCCTATCAGAGGCAAAACGCTATGGATAAGGAAATCAGGGACTTGTTGGACAATAGTATTATAAAAGAGCGATTCTAGCCGAGAAAAAATTACATCCAGGTGAAAAACTACAGTTTAGGCTATGCATAGACTACAGGGAGTTGAATGCCATCACCAAAACAGATTTGTATCCCCTACCACATCTGCAGGATACCATAGAACAACTGCATGGCACCAGTTTGAACAGTGTGATGGATTTGGCAGGTGGATATTTTCAGATCGAGTTGGATGAAAGGAACAGGGAGAAAAGTGCCTTTTTGACGCCAAATGGACTCTATGAATTCTTTTGGATGCCTTAGGGACTGAAGAATAGTCCGTCGATCTGGCAGCGTCAAATAAATTATATTTCAGCTAATCATACCGCTAAGGAGTGTCTAGTCTACTTGGACGACATTATAGTTTTCAGCGGATCAAAAATAACGGAATATTTGGACAGACTACGTCATATATTCGATCAAATGAGGAGCAGTAATTCGGAATTCAAGGCCACCAAGTATAATTTCATGAAAAAAGAAGCCAAGTACCTAGGGCATATCATCTCGAAAAGAGGTTGTCAAACAGATCCTGAAAAAACAATAATAATCAAAGACTAAAACAAAAACAAAGACCAAAATTATTGGAGGAAATAAGAGCGTTTCTTGGTTTGTGTGGGTTCTATAGAAAGTTTGTACCAAACTTTTGCACGTATTCTCAACCGCTCACCAAACTCACTGAAATGAAAGTAAATTTCACTGAGGAAATGAAGAACAGCAATCCTTCAACACCTTAAAAAAATCCTCAATAACACCTCCGATATTGAAATACCCTGATTTTCCGAGACCTTTCATAGTCACAACGGACGCGAGTGCAACCGCCATCAGCGGAATTTTAAGCCAAGACTACTCAGGTTTCGAACACCCTATTTCTTATTCTAGCCTGACTTCGAATGCCGCCGAGACCATGTATTCCACAATAAATATTGTGCTTAGTAGTGATTTGGGCTATATGGAAATACAGATGCTACCTGATTGGTACGCATTTTACTATTATCACAGATCATCGGCCATTGATATATCTTTTATCAATTGAAGATCCCAGCAGTGGGCTCGCAAAATGAGGTATGACATTACTCGAGTATTCGTGGTTATTCATTATATTTGATTGTTATCAACCCCAATATTGAGGTGATAAATGTCAGCACATCAGCAAAATTCGTCAGTTTTTTGAACACCTGTAACAATAATGAGGTAATTAGTCAATATAATTTTTTCCATAAAATAGGTGAATCGCTAGCTATTTCCAAGAAAAACTAACCTTCAATTCGTTGGAGGAGCACTGAAAAAAACACGTCGGAAAATGACAAAATCAAGACAGTGCAAAGACTTAAGTTTTTTCTAAGAACAAATTGGTCGGACAGAAGACTGAACGCTAACAGTTTCCAAGAAAATACACACCTTGAGTTCACTGGAAGAGCACCGAAAAAACACGTCTGATCTCTTCGAAGACTCGAGTAAGAATGACGAAATCAGACAGTGCAAAGACTTAACTTTCTGAGAACAAATTGGTCGGACGGAAGACTGAATGACAAGCGTCACGTGATCAGTTTTGAAAATGACAGTTTGAAACTGACATAGTCTAAGAAAAAACCGGAAAACTGGACGCTATCAGTTTACAAAAAAAAAAAATTCACTCACCTTTGAAATACTACTGGAGGAACTCGCTAAAAGACTAGATATAAAAAAAGTAGCAGAGCTGCTCCAGACACGCACGTCTGGTCTGTTGAGCAACTGGAACAGAAATGAACCAACAGCAACCAGTACCTATACTTAATAACTTTTGCTGATAACGAATCGGTAGGGCGTAAGACAGTACGACAACAGCGCCACCTAGTGAGTAATTCAAGAACTGAGTTCAGTGATGACGTCACCTGGTATATGGAAGTGTATGTTGGGCGGTGTTGAGGGGTGTTGAAGGGGTCCTATAAACATGATTGAGGTGGCAGCAAGTGGAAATGTATGAGTTTGGCAAATGGAAAAAAACATAAGAAATTTCACTCCCAACTATCCTAGAAAAAAATTGACAAATTCAGCTGTGAAACATCTGAGATATATCACACTATATAATTTCAAGCAATACCAATAATAAAAATATCAAGTTTAATAATTCTGAAAATATCATACTTTGAACTCACTACGGCATCGCTGTAAATACCTCTCGGCACGAATAATTAATATCTCTATATCAGCTGATTCCATTCAGGCACGAACTTGTGTAGTGCGGGGCTTCCGAAATGTTCGCTTGCATTTATTATAACCTACAGATATATTTCATATTTCATTTATAGTCCGGTCAATTTAGACATTCGAAGTTACATAAAGTCCCAACAAGCTGAATTTCTGTGAAGTTGTTCAAAACATAATTACAAACAATGTCTAGAAGTTCCCCATCATTCCCCTGTAAGGAAAAAATTTAATTCAAGGTCAAAGGTCAAAAAAATGAGTTTTTCGCGATTTTCAGCAAAACGGTGAGTTTTATCATAAAAGTACCTCAGACAAAAATTGTAGATCATACAATTATCTATAAAAAAAGTATCAATACTTTTTTTCTTACGAGCCACCGTTTCTGAGATATAACGACTCTAAAAGTTATAAAAGTTGTTATCGTCATAATATGCACACGTTTCCACGCCACCTATGAGGTAGTGTACTTAGCGCGTTTTTGTTAACGTAGTTTCCCCAGTAGGCCTACTCCACGGGTCAGTTGTGAACCTGTTTAATGTAAAACTATTGCAAAATAACGGAAATTTTCAAAGATTGGGAAAGATAAAAGCGATGTAAATGAAAAAAAAGTGTTGAAGTTTATTCGTCTTATTCGTAAGTTTCAAATTCTTGTTCTTCTTCTTGATCTTCTTCTTGTTCTTCTTCTCCTGCTTCTTCTTCATCTTCATTTTGGATGCAAGTAAATTGCGTCAATAGCGATGTATCGCATGATACTTCGTCGGAGTCAAACGAATCCTCCATTGTTTGTGATTCAATATTAGAGCACGACCGGCCTTGACAATTTGTGCATGCCAAAGAACAAGACAGGCCGACTTTTTTGCAACCACATTTAGCACTGCATCCCTTTTTGCAGTTGCAAAAAATAGTGTTCAGCAGTTTTTCCGGCGTAGGTGGAAGTAAAGTTTGAACTGGCTCTAATATATTGTTGACCAACTTCCAACCCCAGTTTGTAGGGTCTAGCTGATAACCAAGCCACACTTGAACTTGGTAATATACTCGAAGAAGATGTTGGTGAGCAGCAACTGAGGTTGGAGGAAGACAAGCTAATTGAACTTGTTTTTTATTTTTAGTATTTTTAACGAAACATGCATATCGATGTTTATCTAAACAGGTAGTTTTTTTAGGAGCTCCGTACATAGAAAGAAGAAAGCGGATGCCGTTGGTAATAACTTCTTGTTGAGTTGAATCACTTTTTTTAAAAACTTCAGCACATTGAATTAAATCTTGTTTTTCAAACATTTTGAAAACTGCTGTTTTACCCCTCCTGTAAAATGCAGATGTCGTATCACAGCCAGTTATTGCGTGTAAAAATAGTACATGATCTTTACACTTTACAAAAGTAAATAAACTTTTGATGAATATATAGCTGATTGATGCTGAGCTTTTCCTGGTTTTAAAAAAAAAATAGTTTTTCAGTTGGCGTTCGAGCAGTGAGTAATACAAGTAAGTCAACATCTTCACCAACAACAATAGTTGTATTTGTCAAATTGAATTGCTCTATTGCTGTTTCAATAATCAATACATCAGCATCATTATTAGCTGTTTTACCAATATATTTTCAGCCGTAAACTTTTCTTTCAACATTGAAATGAACCGAGACTTGTTGTGGGTATTAGTAAGAAATTTCTGTTGACTGGTTGGGACTGTCATAAGTTCATCAAATAAAATGTCAGAAGATGAAGATGTTGCTAAAGTTCGACGACGTTGTTCTGCAGCTTTGATATTTCTCTTGCAATCATCATAGCCATCAAATACGACAGTAACTCTGGAACCAAAATGTCTACGTACATATTGAACGTATTTATCTAAGATAACGTTGAATGTTTCTTCGCTATCCCACAAAAGCGGTGTAGTAAGAATCCTCCGTCAATGATGTATGTCGCATTAGTGTTGTTAATATCAATATTTATTTTTTCAAAACAATCGTAAATGGTAGATTTCTGTGTTTTACGCATCCCGATGTCATCAAATAACGATAAAGGGTAGGGAGCTAATTCATATTCAAAATATTTTTCAATTTCATCTTGAAATGCTGCAGTAATACTCATGCGTTGGAACAATAATACAGGGTCAATAGGTACTTTTTCTTCATGAACTTTTATGGAACTAGTCGTAGAGAGGAACAACTTTATCAGCGCGTTTTAATTTAATATTATTGAATGTCAGTCCTGTCATTTTTGCCATAGAAGCAAGTCCAACTTCACGAGCTTTATAACAATTAATTTTATCGTCACCAACGACACCACTCGCAATAGAAACAATTTTGTTAACCTCTGGAAAAGGATCATGCGTTGAGAACCACTCTAAAAGTCTTCGTATGTCTCTAGCATCTTTTTTTACTCGTGAATCACTTGCATCAACATGCTGCTCGGTCGTATCCATCCTAACATTAGCGATATCTTCTAATTTGTCACAAACTGTATTCATAGCATGCATACTATAAACCCATTTCTGATACCAACATTCGTCTATCCATCCAACATTAGTTATACTTAATTTTCTACTTCTCCCTCGAGCAATACCTCCATCTGTCTTCATAGCTTTCATCATAGACTGCTCGATTACCATGTCCGTTGAAGTTCCACAACTTAATTTGTCTGAACGTCTAACTGTAAAAAATCCTCCTGAAAACTTTTCATAAACTTCAGGATCAATTAAATTCTGTAATTGTTCCATATCCTGCAAGTAAAGGTGTGCAGATTTAGCATAAGGAAAATGTCCAGACGCGTGAAAATAAGGAAGCATTTCTTTGACGCAGTTTAAATGAGCTTTCCAATCCCCCATACGCTCAGCTCTTAGGAATTCTTTAGCAATGGAAACCATACAAAAATATTGAATCCAAAGTTTTGCAGTTGGTCCTCGTTCCTCATATTCTTTTAGTTTTTGATTAAATTTATCAAGTAAAGCTCCAGATACTTCATCGTCATTTTCAATATCATTGTATGAAAGAGTATTACCTAATATATGCTCGATATTTACGATTAGATCTGCATCCATTATGTCATTCATTTCGACTTCTTTTAATATTATAATTGCCAAACTAAGCTGAAGTAGTGTATGAGCTCGAACAGCTCTTGCGTAAGCATGACCATTCAGCATTTTTTCTAATGATTTTGACGCATAGATCTCTGCTAGTACTTCTTTCATGCCGCTTCCTTGCATAATATGACCAATTGCTCCCATAAAAGACATCAGTAAATGAAATCCTCCAAGTCTGATGATGATTTTTGATAATTCAGAGCCCTGAGGTGCGGCTGATACAATTTCTCGAGCTTTAGCATACAGGGGCTGGTCGAAAGTCACGATGCATACAGTGTGGCCATACCGTTTTGCATTCTCTAATGCACAAAGTAAAGTCGTATAGATAGTATTATAGTTACTGGCTGGTTGGTGAATAAATGGTAAAAATGAAATTTGAGATTTAGAATAATTCGTATGATTATTTGTTAAACGTTCAAGAAAACCATTCCAACCGGGTAAAGACTCATTTTTCCATTTTCCATGAAACCATACTACATCAACTTTTTTGGGAAACGGTACTGTTTCAGTTCCATAAACAAAATCTTTAACATTTATTTTACTGTAGCCTACTACACCGTCATTTGTATAAGTCTGTATCGGCACATGAGCTTTTGCCTTAAATTATTTGCTGAAAGAGTTTCTTTTATTCGTGGCATAGGTTCTTCTAGTAAAACTGAATGTTTTGGAGTAACAATTTGAATAATACCCATTATGTGGAGCGTGTTATTGCCGTCTAGCGTATTTACATTAATATCAGCATTATCTGCAACGTATTGAATAAGAGTGCCACTTTCTGGTGGTAGGACATGAGGAGGACGATGGAAAACTGCTGCTGCCTCGTACATTATTGTATCATTATAAGATGCACATAAACCAAAAGCCGAAAAGATTTGTATAAGACGTTTAGACCCGAACCTTCGATGAAAAAAAACTGCGAGGCCTAATTGTAATTTAGATTTAAAAGACCTTGGTCGAACAGCAATCATGATACAATGGCAAATATTTGTGCATATTAATTTAAAATGATCTAAATTTGATCGTTTATTTTTTTAAATCACTCCTTCCACAAGATATGTCAATGATTCTGGGATTTCATTATTTAAATCTTCAAACATGCGACTTGGTGGAGGGTAGTTAGAATTATCAAATACTGCGGTTTGAATATCTTCGCGAATAATAGCTGCAGCTGCGTCTAGGACTCTCAATCGTTCTTCTGTTTTATTCATTTTTTTTTTCGTACCAGGCTTGATTCAAAATATCATGATGATTATCCACTAAGCATATGAATGTTGATGCTCCCGATTTCTCAGTGATAATAAGTTTATCACCATACTTTTTTAGTCGTAGCTTAATCGTTCTGTTATCTAGAGTCGTAGTTTTGCAAACCTTTTGTAATTCGTTCAAAGTGAACTGACAGTCATCGCTATTTTCAATGTAAGTAAATATTTCCTCCATTGCCAAATTCGTTGCTTCGTCTTTAGGACGACCCATTTTAGCTCCAGTGGAAGGTTTTAAAAAATTAGCATAGCAATCTCGATGATACTTAGCTTCAGCAGCAACTAAATCATATTCAAATTCGACTCGAGCAAGAACAGCTTTTGCTAAAGCATCGTCACGAGCCCGAGCTGTTTCCAGAATTGAATCTTTAAATTGAAGTGTACTTACTTGGCTGATTCGACGCCAAAAGCTAAAGCATTCGCTTGCCCAGAAAATCTGAGGATTTTCTTTTTCACTTTCTTCTTTAATTTCTCGCCACAAAATAAGCACAGTTCTTTGAAACAAAAGCTGATTCACTGATACGTGATCTAGTACGAGGAGGACTTGCTGTGGATGTACTGGCTTCTTGTTCTTCACGTTGTCTTTTATTTGCTGCAGCAATAGAAGACTTTCGAGTATAATTTTTACGGCAATTTTCATGTATTGTCACAGATTTCTGATTTTTGAGATATTCCGAAAAATCATCAGCTCTTTCGATACTTGCATTAATTAATGTCTTCATACCACGTTCAACAGTAACAACTTCACTTTCAGTTAAAAGTGTAGCACAAATAAAACAATATTCAGACATTTTCAATATAAAACTCAAAACAGCACAATATAGGTTAGAATAAACACGTGTTTTCACTACAGAGTGACGCTCAAGACTAACGGTATTTCATTTATTATAGCAGGTAAAGACCCTAGCCACGTACACAATGAAACAAGAGACAGATGTCTCGAAGTTACACTGGCTTAAAGATTAAGGGACTGGGTTTCTTTTTACCTGATATTCTTGTAGTTAAAACTTATGTTTATTTTATATTGTAAGTATAAGTTACAATGACCGATAGAAAAATATTTAAACATTTAATATATATATATATATATATATTATATAAAATTTTACAACTCTAGATGTATATACGTGGCGTACTCATGCATATTATGACGATAACAACTTTTATAACTTTTAGAATCGTTATATCTCAGAAACGGTGGCTCGTAAGAAAAAAAGTATCAATATTTTTTTTATAGATAATTTTATGATCTACAATTTTTGTCAGAGGTACTTTTATGATAAAACTTACCGTTTTGCTGAAAATTGCGAAAAACTCATTTTTTTGACCTTTGACCTTGAATTAAATTTTTTCCTTACAGGGGAATGATGGGGAACTTCTAGACATTGTTTGTAATTATGTTTTGAACAACTTCACAGAAATTCAGCTTGTTGGGACTTTATGTAACTTCACTCTCATTTTTTGGTCTAAATTGACCGGACTATTATTTCAATACCTTTGGACTTTGGATTACTGTGATCTACGATTTTCAATCAAATTCGTTTGCTTACTTGTGGAAAATGATAATGTCAGTGATTTTCCATGGATTGAATGAATGTTTCAAGCTCTAGAGTGTTGTGTTCATTTTCAGTGTTGATTGGAATAAATATTAATTACAAGTACCTATATTTCAAATGAAATTGTTTGAATGGAATTCGTTTGGGAAGGATAATGTCTGTGAATCTTCGTGGGTTGAATATATGAGTGTTCAGGCATTATAGTCACTCTTTTGAATTGAATATGGTTTTTCCATTGGCTAAGAGCAATTTTTTTTTGTGAAAATATAACAACTTCCAGTTATATGGAATGAATGTTTTTGAGTATTTTTGTTCAGTGTTGGAACGATTAGCGTGTACCTTATTTCATTTATACTGAGAGTTGATTTTCTGCTGCAGACGACGAATTGCTAATTTTTTTCCTATAAAATATGATGTGTTATGGGTTGAATCATGTTCTTATCATCTTCATGGATTTTTTCAATAGTTTAGTGCCCTTTTGGATATTTTATAGTTTTTACAGTGGATTTTTCGCTGCAGACGGTGAATTGTTAATTTTTCCGAGAAAGTGTATTATAGGTTAAATTAATTATTTTGACCTTTTCGTGGTTTTTTCAATAGATTGAGTGTGTGATTGGTTATTTTTATATAGTGTGAGTCTATTCTGGGTTGAATGCATGTTTTTTGACGTTTGAGAGGTACTTCCATCAGTGTGGGTACATGCATAACGATTTTCAGACTTCCACGGTGTCCAAGAGTGGATTTTCCACTGCAGATGACGAATTATTGTTTTTTCTTGGAAAATATGAATGTTTGCTGAATCGGGTGGATGTTTGCTAGGTCAGATGCATGTTTTTAACGTTTCAGAGGTTTTTTCAACTCCCAACTATGTATAATTTATTCGACAAAAATGAGCATTCCAGAGGAGGACGTGCCATCTGTTAGGCAATAGAAGGAAGTTAGTAGATATGCTAGGCGGGTACGAGCGCAAACGAATTCCATTCAAATATTTTCATTTGAAATATAGGTACTTGTAATTAATATTCATTCCAATCAACACTGGAAACATTCAATCCATGGAACTTGAAACATTCATTCAATCCATGAAAAGTCACTGAAATTGTCCAAAGGAATTGAAACAAATGAAATATGGAATATATCTGTAGGTTATAATAAATGCAAGCGAAATTGCTCTTAGCCAATGGAAAAACCATATTCAATTTGAGAGAGTAATTATAATGCCTAAACACTATGTCTGTGAATCTTCGTGGGTGGAATCCACGAAGATTCACAGACATTATCCTTCCCAAACGAATTCCATTCAAACAATTTCATTTGAAATATAGGTACTTGTAATTAATATTTATTCCAATCAACACTGAAAATGAACACAACACTCTGGAACTTATAATAAATGCAAGCTGCCCGAATGAAATCAGCTGATATAGAGTGCGTTCCACTAAGCACTCACAACGATCACGCTCACGACCACGGTTTTTGCCGTTCCACTTGGTTTTGGGCGTCACAATCATAAACTGAAGTAGAATGGATTTTGGAGCGTTTTGAGCGTTCATTTAAATAATACAAATGGCGCGTCTAAAAAAACAAAAGGTTCATGAGGTTATGTTACAATTTGTTTTATTAATTATTGGTTAACTTAATTATAAAAAAAATACATATATACTTTAATTTTAGAGGAGTATTTAACTAATTTATGTTCGTATATAATGAAAATGCCTTTTACGGCGACAGTCGGAAATTTGTTGGTGCGTCGAAATAATGCTTCACAAAGTACTAGTTCGTCCAGCTCAGATGAAGAATGGAATACAATTTTACTAAAATATAATCGTGAAAAACGAAAACTTAGACCACGTATTATTGATAACGATAATGTAATTACTCGTTATTCAGATGAAGAATTTTAAAATTAAACCCTTTTTTTCATTTTTATCATAGATCAGTCTGTGACAGATTTAACGTAGGACGAGCTAGTGTTGTAAGAGCTGTACGTCGAGTGTGTCATGCCTTTTTAAAAAAGCTTCAATATTTATACAATGGCCTACGGGTGTTATTGATGTGATGCATGGATTTGAACGAGCAAGTCGTTTTCCTAAAACAATAGGAGCTATTGATGGGACTCACATTCGTATAAATGCACCAAAAGAAAATCCAGTAGATTATATCAATCGGAAAGGATTCCATTCTATTCAGGTACAGGTACCCAGTAACTATTAATTTGAAGTATAGTACTAATTTTGGCAAGTAATCAAAATAGATTTACATAGAGTTAACTTTTTGTTGTAGCTCGTATGTGATCACAAGACTCTGATAACCCATTGCTATGTTGGACATCCTGGGTCTGGACATCCTGGGTCTGTTTGTCAGAAGTTGCAGATTACTTGAATGATGATGATGCATTCCCTGAAAACAGTCATATTCTGGGAGATTCTGCTTATGAAATACATCAGCATTTACTACTCACTCCATAAAGAGATAATGGGCATTTAACTGAGAAACAAAAAAAATATAGTTATCATCATTCATCTGCACGAGTGACTGTTGAAAGATGCATCGGGTTATTGAAAAGACGAATGAAGAGCTTATTACATTGTCTACTAATGACAAGGGTAGATTTAATGGCAGAGTATGTTGTTGCATGCTGCGTTATCCATAATATCTGTATTTTACGAGAAGATGAAATATTCATCATCACTATACCTGAACCTAATGAAGAAAATAATGGAAACATTCCGCGTGAAATAAGACGGAATGCAGGAGTTTTTAAAAGAGACTTCATCATGAATTCTTTGTAAAAATGATAAATGGTAAAAATTATAAATATTTTTGAAAATCGAACAAAAAACAATACTTTTAGGAATACTTGAAAATTTCTAAATTTTCAGAAAATTTGTCAATATTTAATAACTTCAAAACCGTTATACAAATTGTATATATATTTTTTTTATTGTGGTATAAGAATTGTTACAAGTCACATAAATTTTTGTTTTCATTAAACTATATCGAATACAAAAATATGAAATGTACTTTTTGGTTGAATAAAAGGTTGCACATAATTCTCGTTAAAATAATTTTAATATTTAAAAACTTATTTCTAAATAGAATTTAAAATTAAAAAAATCAACTGTAATAAAATCTGAGATTTTCAAAACTGATTTTTAGATAGAGAATGTAAATTGACAGAACTTATTTTTAAATAGAATTTAACATAACATAACATAAAAACATAAACATAAAAACTTATTTTGAAATAGTCATAACATTTCAAACAAAACTTATTTTAAATTAAAATATAACCTTTCAAACTTATTTATTAGCTAACTTTTCAAATACTTTTAGAAATTTTTCATCCATTTCCATGCGTTCTTTGTGCCTTTCCATTCTCTGCTCTCCGTGATTTTCTTTTTGCTTCAGTCTTTTTGCCATTGAAGTTGCTACTTGTGTTTTATTTGATTCTAGAATAAAATTCAATTTTTTCATTATTTTAATCACAATTCTAATTGTCTAGCATCATCAACTCACTTATAAAACATCCACTATCAGATTTTCCCATACTCTCGTTAGTTTCTGATTGTTTTGATGAAATACCAGTGGACGATGCAACTGCAACAGGATCACACCAAGCCTTTTTGGCAAAAATCTCTTCCATAATCTAGCAAAAATATATAATACATAGTGGTAATCAAAAACAATATTTTGCATTAATTTGTAACTGTTATTTTTATTATTGGTTGTTATAGAACATTTTCTTGAAATGAAGAAAGATATCAAAAAATTAATACTAACGTCGAAATACTGCCAACTCCTTCTGTCATTGCCGGATTTGCTGTTATGATCCTTTATAGATTTATACGTTTTTTTAAGCTTCGTAGCTTAGAAGAGCATTGGGGCCCAGTTACATTGTTTTCTTTTTTATTGAGCTCCTTGGCAATTCTTTCCCAAATTTTTTTTTGGGAGAATTTCCCACTACTAAAGTCTTTTTCCATGGCTCTGTATGTCTCTAATAGTAACAATACACAAGGTGGACTCCACCTGTATGAAGAAGCTGAAAAATGCACATATGTAACTGACATCGTCACACATTTAACATAAACATCAAGATGATTGTATAATTTATTATTTTTCCAGTATACCTTCACTTTCGTGGGTTTCAGAGTTGAGATCACCTGTATCCTCAGTATCAAGATATTCTTCATTGCTAGAATTATTGTTAAAAGCGTCATTAGATAAAGAGAGATTGTCATTATCAACATTAGCCGATGTCGATGGTCCTGATTGTTGATTTAAGGCTTTCGTTGATAATTCTGTAGCAAAACCAGTATCTGAAATCAAAATAAGTTTCTTTTGACAAATATATTTTTATTGATAATTAACGTTGTTTATTCATTAACTTAGGTTATGCTATTGACAAATCATGAAAATATATAAATTACGATAAATTATAAACTGCAATTATGCTTACTAAGCTTCATTTAACGATAATATTTACCTGTTAACGCACGTTCAGCATCTGCAGAAGAAAGTTTAAGATCCACAACAGTATCACTTTCGGCGCAATAGAACGATATTGTTGTTGTCGCCATGTTTGCTCAGTTTGCTGCTTTCAGTTTCTCAAAACGCTCACGTCGACCCACCTCTTGAGATGGGTCGTTGTGAGCTTGGCGTGAGCATAAGTAATGACGTCATTGATGACGTTTTCGCCTCGACCACAACGATCGTGGTCGCCATGTAGAACGCCTGAATGAGTATTTTAGGCGTTGTGAACGCTTAGTGGAACGCACTCATATAGATATTAATTATTCTTGCCGAGAGGTATTTACAGCGATGCCGTAGTGAGTTCAAAGTTTGATATTTTCAGAATCATTAAACTTGATATTTTTATTATTGGTATTATTTGAAATTATATAGTGTGATATATCTCAGACGTTTCACAGCTGAATTTGTAAAATTTTTTCTAGGATAGTTGGGATAGTTTTTCCATTTACCAAACGCATACATTTCCACTCGCTGCCACATCAATAATGTTTATATGACACCTCTCAACACCCCCTCAACACCCCTCAACACCCCCCCATCATCCCTCTACACCCCTTTACACCCCTCAACACCCTTCAACACCCCTCAACACCCCTTAACACCGCCCAACATATACTTCCATATACCTACATACATATCAAACATGAGCATACACCGCCATCTCATCGAACCTCTGCGAAAATCTATATAACTAGGTGACGTCATCGCTGAACTTGAATTACTCACCAGGTGGCGCTGTTGTCGTACTATCTTACGCGCTACCGATTCGTTCTCAGAAAAAGTTATTAAGTATAGGTACTGTTTGCTGTTGGTTCATTTCTGTTCCAGTCGCTCAACAGACCAGACGTGCGTATCTGGAGCAGCTCTGGTACTTTTTTCATTTCCAAGTCTCTCAGAGAGTTTTTCCAGTGGTATTTCAAAGGTGAGTGAAATTTATTTTTTTGTAAACTGATAGCGTCCAGTCTTTTGGTTTTTTCTTAGACTGTCATTTTCAAACTGTCATTTTCAAAACTGATCACTTGACGCTTCTGTCATTCAGTCTTCCGTCCGATCAATTTGTTCCCAGAAAGTTAAGTCTTCGCACTGTCTGTTTTCGCCATTCTTACTCGCGTCTTCAGAGAGATCAGATGTGTTATTTCGGTGCTCCTCCAGTGAACTCAAGATGTGTATTTTCTTGAAAACTGTTAGCGTTCAGTCTTCTGTTCGACCAATTTGTTCTTAGAAAAAAACTTAATTCTTTGTACTGTTTTTCTTGGAAACAGTTAGTATACAGTCTTCCGTCCGACCAATTTGTCCTTAGAAAAAAAACTTGGGTGTTTGCACTGTCTGATTGCATCATTCTTCCTCGAGTCTTCACAGAGGTTAGACGTGTTTTTCGGTGCTCCTTCAGCAAACTCAAGGTTCATTTTTCTTGGAAATAGCTAGCGATTCATCTATTTTATGGAAAAAATTATATTGACTAATTACCTCATTATTGTTACAGGTGTTCAAAAAAATGACGAATTTTGCTGATGTGCTGACTTTTATCACCTCAATATTGGGGTTGATAACAACTAAATATAATGAAAAATCCGCCCTCAAGGGGTTACGAGAATGTACTGAAGCTTATAGACGTATTAACAGAGCTCTGAAGGAAGCAACAACTTTAGGAGAAAAACAGCACCTGCGAAATCAGATCAAATATGAGCAGAAAAAAAGAGCAGGACTCAAAGATTCTAAGGAAACAGCTAAACATCGAATACACTGGAACGACTAAGAATCAGCGTTCGGTTCTCGTATACGCACAGGGACTATCTACAATCTTATCCATAAATATACTGAACATTTCTTCACTGACTGTGAATCATTATTCAAACGTAGAATTCCTAATGCATTAAAGAGTTTTGATTCAATAAAGGTAAATATGGTATTCTGCGGGCAATTTGTACTCGCAAAAGCTGACAAAATTCAAACCGACTATAAATACTTCACAACAGCCAATTCTCCGATATTTCATGACACTGACTTAGATTTTTGGTTTGATGAGAAAGTAGTGGAACCTATAATTATTGAACTTGAAGAATTCTGCGGGAAAGAAAGCGGGTGGGCATTACAGAAAATTGTCACTTGGGTATAAACATCAATAAATTCTCTCCTCAAATTGGATCGTCATATATTGAACTTCCAATCGAAATTAAGCGAAAATAAGCCTGTATTAATGTGAAAAATGATGACGTAGCCTGCTTTGCTTGGTCAATTGTATCAGCCTCGTATCCAACATCAAAAGAATTTAACTCGAGTAGAACATCATCATATCCATATTATTCTGAAGTTTTGAAGCTCAAAGGGATAGTTCCCTATGACCATCCACCAAATTCCAAATTTTGAAAAACAAAATAACATTTCGGTTAACGTTTATACATTGAAAAAATTAGGTAACACTTTCTCCGTCCTTCCTTCTTTCTTGACATCACAAAAAAGAGAAAAATATGTGAACCTTCTCCTCATACAAAACCAATATTCTGATGACAAACCGATTCGTTATCATTATTGTTATATTGAGAAACCATCCAGGCTCCTTTTCAAACAACTTAGTGAAGATGAAGCGGAAAAATTTATTTGTGATAGATGTCTACATTATTTTGGATCTGAGGAAAAATTGCAAAATCACACTGAATTATGTATAAAAATGAACAATCTCAAAATTGAAATGCCAACCGGTGATAAATCTATTCTCAAATTCGAAGATTATAAATTCAAAGAAAAAGTACCCTTTATCGTATACGCAGACATTGAAAGTATACTGAATAAAATTCATGACGGAGGAAAATATCATTGGCATACCCCGGCTAGTATCAGATATTACGTGAAATGTTCTTACGACAACACCCTTTCTTTTTACCGTTCGTATAGAGGGGATGGTTCGCAAACCAACTTTTGGAATTGACAGAAGAAATAGAAACCATTCATAATTGTCAATATGATTTGAAAATGACAGTTGAACAACTTCATTCCAACGAGCAACTCACTGTCACATCTGTGAAAAGCCGTTTTCTCTAGGCGATGAAAAAGTTAGAGACCATTTTCATCTTTTTCCAACCAATAATAATGATAATTCTCCAAATTATCGCGGTGCTGCTCATGAATCCTGCAATATTATTCTAAATGATAGCAAAATGATCCCTGTAGTGTTTCATAATTTGTCCAGATATGACAGCCATTTCATAATTGAAAAAATAGCAACTGAAATCCAAGAAAAATTGATTTGCTTCCAATTACAAAACAAAAATACATTTCGTTTACTAAACACATCGGTGGTTCAAACTTTCATTTGAGATTTATCGATTCTTTCCGTTTTCTAAATTCCTCTCATCCTACCTATCAGAACTTCCAAATTTAGGAGCACAATTTCCAGAGGTCTCTAATGAAAAAATTGAATTATTAACGAAAAAATGTGTTATGCCTTACGATTATTTTGATTCCTTTGATAAATTTAATGAAACAACTCTTCCATCTATTGAACATTTTTATAATAATCTTACCGAAAAACCATGTCCACGAAAACAATACGAAAGAGCTCAAAACGTATGGGATGCTTTCAATTGTATCGATTTAGGACAATACGTTGACACATACATGAAAACGGACTTACTCCTCCTAGCCGACGTTTTTGAACCATTCAGAAATAGTAGCCATAGTACATACGGGTTGAACCCTGCACACACATAAACACTGCCTAGTTATATTGGCAATGTATGTTATATCACACTAAACAGCAACCTGAACTCTTAACGGATGTGTATATGCTGATGATGATTGGAAGTGGTATAAGAGGTGGTCTCAGTCAAGTTAGCTCGAAGAGACGTGCTCAATCCAACAATAAATATCTGCCATCATATGATTCATCAAAACCTGACAGTTATTCGATGCACTTTGACATTAATAACCAGTTTGGTTGGGTGATGCCTCAGCCTCTTCCTAACGGCGGTTTCGAGTGGGTTGACAGAAACATCGATGTTACCTCTATCCCTGATTACAACAAAGGGTACATACTTGCAGTTGACTTGGAATATCTTCAAAGCCTTCATGATTGGCACAAAGATATACCTTTCTGCCCTGAGCATATCAATCTCCAAACAGGGAAATCATCATCGTCCCCATCTGAACCCAATAAACTTATGGCTACCCTTTTTCCGAAGCAAAAATACGTTATTCATTACATTAACCTCCAACAAGCTTTGAAAAATGGACTCGTACTTACTAAAATCCACAGAGTTTTTCAATTCAATCAGTCCTCCTGGTTAAAACCTAATGTAGATTTGAAAATAAATTTACGTAAAAATGCAAAAAGTTACTTCGAAAAAAATCTATTTAAATTAATGAACAATGCTGTTTATGGAAAGACAGTTGAAAATATTAGGAAACATTCTGGTGTGAAACTTATTACCAAGTGGGAGGGTCGTTATAGTGCAAAATCCTATATCTCCAAACCAGAATTAAAGTCAGTAACCATATTTAATGAAAATTTAACAGCTGTGGAATTAAATAAAACCGAAATATATTTCAACAAACCAATATATGCAGGCTTTAATATCCAAAACTAAAATTTACGATTTCCACTATGATTATATGCGGAAAAGATTTGGAGAGAATTATTGGGTATTATACACTGATACCGATTCGCCAATATATGAAATACAATGTCCCAATGTATATGCAATAATTCGTGAGGATTGCCATCACATGTTCGATACCAGCGACTATCCTGGGAACAATAGGTGTAACATACCTTTGATTAACAAAAAAGTTCTAGGGATTATGTGAGACGAAAATAACGGCAATCTCATGACCGATTTCATTGGGCTCAGATCGAAATTATATGCAACAAAGGTTTTCACATCCTTAGACGAAATTAAGAAATTTGAATACAATTTAGGAAAGAAGGGTATAAAAAAGACGAAATTCGTCAAATTCTATCAAATTTGAGTACCACAAAGAAAGCTAAGGGTGTGAAAGAAGCTGTGGTAGATAATGCTATAAAATTTGATGACTTTGAGTCCTGCTTAGAAAATTCAGCCAAAAAATATGTCCACCAACGATTGATTAGGAGTGAAAAACATCAGGTGCTTCCTATGAAACAAGAAAAGATAGCTCTGAGTGGAGAAGACGATGAGAGATTCTCGTGTCCTGGATCACACCTGACGTTATCTCGGGGACATTACTCTCTCCATGATCAGTGGTTGATGGACATCGACTGATTTCGATGTGGGTCACAAGAGCGGAGGAGCAGAGTTCAAGAACACCTCATATTCTCGAAATTCATCATAATATATTATTATTTACTATTACTATATATTATTGAATTGTTTTTATATATTAATAAAAAAATGTGTATACAAAAACTGTTTTATTTCTTCACCTCCTACATAGTATAGTGTTTAAGTATAAAGGTGGTTGAGTTTGGTTCAATAACAAAAAAATGTGTGCTCACTTTGCTCACAAATTTCCAACGTTTGTAACGTACGTTAGACATTTCTGACAGACGTTTCACGTTTTTCACAGACGTTTAGACGTTTTCAACGTTTTTCAACGTACGTTGCAACACCCCTTACTTTTGAACCCCAGATTTTAAATTATATGATTCAAATTCAAGAAGGTGAAATCACTTTGCCGATAGGCTGCTCAGATGGATACGTTAGGCCGTGAGTAAGGTTCAATTAATGACTTTTCCTAGTTAATCAAATTTGTCCACTAAAAAAATTATACATTAATTAACTTGACTAGTTCCAGAGTTGGGCGCCAGACTTGCTAAAGACAAAAGTCAAAGATAAATAAAATTAAATAAATGTTACCTAGCTTGTATGGGAAGGCAAATAAATATGCAATAAATCAACTTAACAAATTTATTCCAGTTGGAATTTTGAACAAGATAAAAAAATTAACAAATACTAGAAGAGTATTGAACTTATCTTAAAAAGATCTGAAAAATTACATAAAAAGAAACCAGTAATTTTGACTCTGATCAAAATTCGAACATTTACACCTATGATTCCTCCAGTTGTTGGTCACGAATATACCTTCGGAGATCTTGAGCGAGATAGAGGAAGGCTAGTTTCTTGAAGCTGGTCCCAGCGGTTCTAGGAGGAACTTGGTTTCAGCGGTTACGATGAAGATGGTCTGGGGTGGTTCGATAGTTGATTTCAGACCCCCTTATCGGCGTGAATTTAGTTGATCTTCACGGACCAGTGCTGATATTGATGTGCTGTAAGACCTCCCAGGCTACTAGTCCTTCCGTCTCCGTAGATGGGTTCCCTTCGTGGTATATATCATGCGAAGAAGATGATAGGAATCAAAATATGTACAAAAAGGGGAGAACGAAGGATATCCTTTGAACCTCAAGTTTTATGTTTCAAAATTTTAATCGAGAGTCAAAAGATAGATGCAAATGATAGCATACAATAAAAATCTCAGTCTATATAAAAGACTGGAAAGTTACAGTGAAAGAACAAAGATAATAAATAGCAATCCAATCTGCTATTCTGGAGTTAAATTTATAAGTTAATTTTAATAATTTAAAAAAATATTAAAAATGAACAAAATTTAAAACCAAACAAAACAAACCTCACCCAAAACGTGATGTTCAAATTCAGTTAAATTTTGAAACAGGTAAGTTTTGATAAGGTGATTCTATGTACCAGAAGGGTAAAAAATTAATGAGGAAAGATATTCCAAAAGAAATATAAAAATTTCCTTCAAATTTTACCAGAGAACAAATATAGTATTTTAAAGCAAAATACTATAAAATTGCCAGAGAAAAAATCTACTATTTTAAAGCAAAATATTGGAAGGTTGCCAGTGCAAAAATATACTATTTTAAAGCAAGTGCCAAAGGAAAATATAGCGTTATAACCAAAATACTCTAGTAAGCTACAAAAAATATAGGGTTTCTGAACCAAGATAATAGTCAGAGTAAAAGTATACTCTTCAGCCAAGATAAGAAGAGAGAGACACACGTCTTTCAGTGAGCACGACTCTCTTAGAAAAGATAAAGTGAAATAATTCTTTTTATAGAAGAATTTCCAGAGATAAACCGAAGAGGAGACCACACGTCTTTCAGTGGGCACGACTCTCTTAGATAAAGATAATGTTAAATAATTCTTTTAATTGAAGAATTTTTAAAGATAGCTGGAGAGGGACGTCTTTCAGTGA
>JAFIRS010005328.1:0-59929 GCA_018342105.1 Gonioctena quinquepunctata | reverse complement strand
ACATCTCCTTCCCTTGGTTTTTATTATAATGTAAGTGGTACTTTTATTTTACTTGTTATGGTCATTATTCACTTCACTATTTTTGTATTCACCATTGCCCTTTTATAATTTTCAATAAACCATAATAGTTTTCTCTTAACTTTTTTTCATTCCACTATACCAGGGTGGTCACAAGTCACAATCACAGAATCAAAATGTATTAACCTCTCGCAAGCCAAGCAAGATAATTAGTAGGCACCCTAAACAGTTAGGGGGCCAGGGTTTCACAGGGTCTCCCAAAGTAGGGCGTGACATTAACCTGTGCTGAAATTCTCTTGAAGTATTGCCGAGAGAATAAATGAGTTGATATTATAAAATTAGTTGGGTGACAAATGGAAGTTACCTGTATCACAAGGTGAACGTGGAAGAATATCCCAAAGTAGGATTGAACGTTAACCTGTGCTGAAGTTCTCTTGGAGTGTTGCCGAGAGAATAAATGAGTTGATATTATAATGTGGTATATGAATATTTTATGGTATATGAATATTGATTATGTGAAATGAATATAATATGTATACATGAATTGATAATTGGTATATATGCAAAGGTATAAACGAAGTCGATAAATAGGTGATAAACAGTTGCCCAGTAAATATTGAGACGATAATTAAAAGTAAATCATGAGTAAGTAAGTAAAATTTTGCGCATAGGGGTATTTTTCGTGAATTTGAGGGAAAATGTCTGAACACACTGCCTAGCCAACAGTTTTAGAGCTGCTGCCTATCTGACAGCCCTCTAAATATAGGCTTTTGGGAAAATGGTTCTTGTGTGGATTAGCTAACCACCTAGATTCTGCTGCCTAGCCACAGCACCCAAATTCCATCAAATTCAAAATGATTCTTGAAAGTTGAAAAATATTTCGAATTGATTATTTCCAATTTGATAATCCCAGCCAATTTCATAATATTTCTTGAATCCGGTTTAAATAATCTTCTATGGAAATGTGAATATGTGATAATAATAATAATGATAATCTAGTAGGGAGTCTTGTAAAGTTTTGGGAGTATTTGAGCAAGGTTTTTTTTTAATTCAACAATGGATTTTTGCGATTAATTTAAAAGTTTGATTCTGAAAGGTGGTATGTTATGTTGTGTGGGAGTCTTTGAGACATAGGAGTCATTAGATATTTTTATGTTATGTCTCGTCCATTTAAAAAAAAAAGACATATTTTTTGAAATATTTTTGATGTTTATTAATGGGTTTAGTGCGAGTAGACGAATATTTCATTTTATCTGTCAGAGTTTTCAATAAGTTTTTGTTCGAAATCGGGCAAAAAAGAATTTTCTTCGTACTGTTGAATAATTAGATATAGCTATGTGTATATAATGCAACTGAATGATAAAATTTTGATTATGTCCCACTTTAGTTCTTTCTTTTGATTAAAAATATGAATAATTATTTTTTTGTGGAATGAAATTGTGCTTGAAAATGAATAGAGGAAACATGTAATATAAGCTACTTTCGAAAAAGAATAAAATATATATTGAATAGAACTCATATGTTTTAGTGATTTTTGAATAGTTTGAGGATAATACTGTCATTTTTTCATGATAAGTTATATTTGTCTTCCATAATTAATAATCCAACTAGTTTTTTAAGAATATTTACTGCGATTTATTTTCTTGTTGTATGTAACACCGAGACCACGGAGGCACGTCCCGACAGCAGGCACTGACACAAACCAGAAGGAATGGCCCATCTACAGAAACACACCTGAGCAGCATGGCATCCCAGTTATCCCATTGCAAACATTGAGCTCTGCAAGAAGGCATCCATCCCTGTACAGAAAAATGGTTCAGTTGATGGAAATATTGAAACAGTCACATAAGCTAGGACGAGAAGACGAACATCCCAAAGCAAACATTCCAGAATCTGGTTTACGTACCTGCACGAGAACATCCTAGGTCCTAGGGTGTGAACATTCACGAGAAGCATTGGAGCACAGTTAACATTATCCACACTCCACGACCACAAACATAATCGGTGCAGCATCCATATACATTTTTGGATAAAATGGAGATCCCGAAGCGTGCAAAGTCAGCTATACTCAATTCCCTACTAGAAACCAAACACAAACAGTTTACAGGTGGTAAACACCTGTCATCTCGTCATCCGTTCCCGTCAGTTCCAGAAGCGGCCACCAGTCGTCCAGCAAACCATTTTGGGGTACAGCCGTGCCGTCTTCCGTCAGGCAGAATCTCTAAATGTTCCATGTGGGGGTGCAACGGCTTCGACTTCAATCAAATCGCTCGAAGCCAAAAGAAGAAGAAGCAGACCCAACACCAAGAGATGGAGCCACGAACTACATTGCATGGAGATGATAGACATTATACCAGACTTTTGTGACCAGTGCCGGACTTAAAATTCTTTCGTGCCACGTGAGAACTCTGATGAACCGTTATTGTTTTTGTTTTTTACCCTTTCATATTCATTCAATCTAGTTTTACTGTCAATATTGTTAATTTTTTTACTTTCACACATTTTTTCATTGTATTTTTTTTCCTTTCGGATAATAATGTCAGGAGTTTATTTTTTTGTATGTTGATATATATGCACTCCCTAATTATTTTATTCTTCTAAAGCTGGAGGCCAGCTTTTCTAAAGGGGGGAAATGTGTCAAGTAAGGAAAATATCACCCGATATAAATATAGCAATCATTTCTTTTTCAAAATTCTGAATTAATTTACCAGACTTGAAAATAAAATTCAAACATAATTGAACTCAAAGTGGAAAAATCCGTAGTTCATATATTTTACAGTAATTCACATTAACATTTATTGAAATACAGTATTTCCTGCAAATTCAAAGTTCAATGCCAGTCATTTACTAGGGATTGGGTTTCAGTCCCGTATTGCATTCATCAATAGCAAGAACCCTGATTCTGCAAGTCAGCGATATATTTCCTATAAATGAAAGTGTTTGTTTTTAATCGGGCTCTCTTTAGTTTTATGCTGCTAGTCCATGGTGACACATCTCCTTCCCTTGGTTTTTATTATAATGTAAGTGGTACTTTTATTTTACTTGTTATGGTCATTGTTCACTTCACTATTTTTGTATTCACCATTGCCCTTTTATAATTTTCAATAAACCATAATAGTTTTCACTTAACTTTTTTCATTTCACTATACCAGGGTGGTCACAAGTCACAATCACAGAATTAAAATGTTTTAAGCTCTCGCAAGCCAAGCAAGATAATTAGTAGGCACCCTAAACAGTTAGGGGGCCAGGGTTTCACAGGGTCTCCCAAAGTAGGGCGTGACAATATTGCTGAGAACACATTCAATGGACAAGAAGCTGATGCTTGTATGGTCCACCTGATCGGTAGCCCAGCAGCTATGATGACCCCCCTGATTGCGAGCCATATAACTACGTGAAGTCTAGCTACGAGCCACACAATCCACAATCAGGGGTACATCGTCGTCGATAAAACCGACAGGTTCAGCAAATAAAAAAAACAATGATTCTTTTCTTTTTCTGGAAATTAAATGAATTTTTGGTACAGCAGATATATGATACATATTTGATACATATATGTTATTCAATTGGAAACTATGTATATTTGTAAATAGACTTATATAAGTTTGGTATTTGTTTTATTGTTGTAGTTATTCACAGAACGAAACGTTATTTTATATGCAATTATCATTGAAAAGGGAATTTGAATTTTGATCCCAATTTAACAAAAAAATTCTGGCGCCCATTCAAATTCACAATTTCTTAAACCTTTGCTAGAAACATAAATAAATTTGAAACTAGCAAGGCACTCCAAAGAACTCCAGACCGCTCTTCACTGAATAGTCTGGGAATTCTATTACAATAATCAACTTGTTTTTCATTACAAGATTAAAAAAAGATCAAAAGAGCCGACAGTCAACGTGGGTTTGAGTGACAGCTGGCTAGTTCTACAGCAGATTCGCCTGGGTCAATCAAGACTGACCGCAAGCCAATCATAATGCTTGTAGTTGTGTCGATACGTTGAGAGGTCGAGAAAACTAATGAATCACGACTTATATATGTGTTTCAAGAAGTCCGAATAATTAAAATCCAGTAGCGTCTCTGGTCTGGGATGGAAATAGGTTTTGAAATATTATATGGTTCTGTTGTGTTTTGTTGGAAAATATAGCTTTTTTCCACCATAGGAAAATGAAATTATAATGATCCGATTGCCTATTAATACATACTTCTTCACTTATGGCATATTTGTTTTATTTTAACGTATTTTTGAAATATTTAAATATCTAAATGAAATTGGTTATTCACCTACGCTGCTTGAAGGATACCGCCTCAAGAGTGCGAAACTTTTTTCTATGCATCTGCAATTGTGAATGGTTTTACTCTACCAAAATACGCTTAATGATTAGGTGGGGGTGTTGTAAAAGTTTTGACATATTTCAAAAGTACGAGACAATATGACATTCAAGTGTTCATTGATTACTACCCGGTAGACATTAAAATTTTCTGGTGAATCTTGTATTCTCCGTCTTGTTTTTTCATACTTTTATTTAAAACTTTTTTTCGCCAGTGATTATATTATTACATACAATATGATTTCATAAACTAATATCACCGTCATAAAAAAAACATTTTTGTAAAAAGCTTACAATGTTTCCGCTCTTGATCCTATTATATCGGTCTCTCCTCATCATGTTTTTAAACTCTTCTATTACTCGTTAAGAATTATCCAAATTTAGTATGGAAAGTCATTCAAGGGTGCTTCCAAAAAGTGAAACAAATTTGGACTCTTCAAAACATATTTTTTCGAGAAAAAAATGTATATCGAGTGGATTCGATTACGAATTCAAAGAGATTTCTAACATATATTGCCCTCAATACTGTCTTCCGAAAATGTCGATTGGTTGTTCGATCGCTTTTGGCGTGCAGTATACATCACTCAAGATACATCCCACCTAACCATTGAGCAGTTTTCTGGTATAGTTAAACAATTTACAATTGCAGAAGCATAAAAAATAATATTTCGCAGTCTTGAGGCGGTATCCTCTGAGCAGCATAGGCGGAGATAACTATTTTTATTCATATATTTGAATATTTTAAAAATACGTTGGAATAAAAAAATGTGCCATAAGCGAGGAAGTATGTATCAATAGGCAATCGGATCATCATAATTTCATTTTTCCATGCCCAAAAAAAAAACATATTTTTCAACAAAACACAACAGAACTATAGAATATTTTAAAACCTATTTCGATCTCAGACCAGAGATGCTACTGGCTTTTATTTATTCAGACCTCTTGAAACACATATATAACTTGTGATAAAAGCTCGACTAGCTGGATTGAACACATGTTATCTGAAGCCGCATGATATCTCAAGTTCACAATATTCCTTAATCAGTGCCGTGCCGTGAGGTTAGGAATTATCCATTGGAAATAATTGATAAATATGGCTTTCTGGAGTCCTTTCGAAACAAATAATAAAATTCAGTTGGGATAACATGTGACTACTTTCACATGGGGTGATCAATTGCTATGATTGTAAGAATGAGTAACTGAAAAAATACCACTGAGAAATAATATACGGACGCCTATGTCAAGGCGGCAAGTGCAAAGAGAATTCCTACCCGAAACTTTTTTGTCGGTCCAATTGGGATTAGAAATACTATACGTAAAAAATCCATTATAATTATAGGTGGCACATTCGTACGGGCACTGTAGAGAAGTTGATGTATCGGGTCGAGATTTCATTTTCTGCTGGTGTGTGCCGTGGCAGGAAGTTGTCAGCTACAAGCTACTCTGCACCTCTATACGAGGTTCGATGAAAAAATATGTGACCATGATGTGCGTTCATCATTGATACGAGGATCACACAATAAATGTCTCATATAATTGAGAACTGTTTCTTCTTTACCTGAGAATGGCAATTGATATAAAATAAGACAGGGTGGAGAAAATTTCTGTTGTCAAATTCTCAAGTATAATAAATTCTCACCCTTGTGAAACGATATAATAAATAATCCATAGGAAAATTATCACAAGGGTGAGAAATGTTCACATTCGAAAAAATTGTTTAGCTGGTTGCCTATGCACTCAATAGCACATAAATCGTTGAAATGATTTTGAAATTCTGTTCCTAGATCAATGACACTTTGTGAAAGTGAATCTGGAGGCATATATAAACTTCCAAACTGTTCGGCTTCTGTTTTATTGTAAGCTTTGAAATGAAGATATACATTTCATTCGTTTGATGTGGTACTAACGCCGCCGTGGCAAAATTTGTATATACTTCACATGAGTGTTTTCCTGAAAATTTTCTCAAGGGATATCCACAAACATGGCCTGAGCTGTTGCCCTCGGGAGTGGATAGAGTTCTATAGGTTTATAGGGATAAATAACCTCCTCAATGGAAGAATCCAGCGACGAAGGTGCAGATCGCAACAAAAGCTTGGATACATTGAAAACAAAAAGCCACAATGGATCACCCATTGACAAAGTTTTTGAAAAATGTGGTCCATTTGATTAGGAGTTCATCCCCATTATTGAAACCGACTCTGAAGTCTACGTCAGTTTGTAGAACGATATGATATTAATTCACCTATACTATGAACTGAAACAAATTTTTGTGTTCGTAATGTATACCAATCGAAAACCTGAATGTGACTTGTAGAACCTCGGCAGTACTTGTCATCTTTTCAATCTCTGTTGAGCGTTATGCGCTGCAGGCCTTCCAGCAGTTGTCAAATTGTTCTGACGTTCAATTATCAAATTTTAATGTCTCTAAATTAAGATGTCTATAAACTAAGATGTCTAGAAACCCTGGTGTATGCACTCATATCTGAAAATGTGTGGGATCAAACGTGCGACAATATGGCCTGCTTGATTTCTTAGATGACGACCTGATTCGAATGATTGTTGAGTAGATGTCAACACCAAAGAGCTACTCTCCTAAGAAATTTATTCGGACAATGTTCAGTCCGCTCCGAAATCGTCAAAGATGTGAAAGAAGCAGATTTCGCAATTCGGCCATTGTCTTCAATCATTTGGGCAGACAGCGACCAGCGACAAACAGTTCAGTTTTCTTTACTTTATTAATACATCCACTATTCGAATCGAAGCTTCGGCTTTTCGCTCCTCGGTGTCGCCGCCGTTACAACGAATCAGTATTTTCCCAAGATTTTAGGTTATATTTATCTTTGATTACGACGAAAATGGCATAAAAGACACTGTCGGCCTAGAATTTGATTCTTGTTTGCTTTTGGCGTTTGGCTTGTTCAATTGTGGCGTTAGAAAATCGAGAATTCCGTTTTCATTTCGAATTATACATTTATTCAAAATGAAGTGCATGGTTCATCTTCTGAAACTGAAATGACATTTTATGTAAGTAAAATATAGTATATAATAATATAGTATATAATAATCCGTAGACAATGATAGAACAATACAATTTAAATGATATTTGATTTCTGAAACACTTCAATTTTATTTTTTCAGGCTCTCTCTTCCGAGGTACGAAGAGAGGTAGGAATCATATATCAATTGAGTGACAAAAATTGTGTCTGCAGTGTGCACTGATTTAGGCAGGATGATATATATTGTGGTAAAGAATAAAATCAGATTGAGACCTGAAGCTATCCTCAAACTAAGTTTACGAAAACCCTATTTACCGTAGATCCAAATAATTCAGAGGAGTTTCAGGTTAGTTGAAAAATGAAAAGTTTGATAAAGCCAGTAGAGAACATATATATAAACATTTTGAGTAGGTTATTTATTCATTTTTCAAAAAAAATTATTCATCTTATGAAAATAAATTACTTATAGTTGGCTAGCACACCTAGTTCTTTGTATTGATTACATTTTTTTAAACCCATGTATTCATTTCAGGAGTTCGGAGATTTTGTTATCCACATCAGCAAACAGCAGGAATAATTGGTTCAATTTCACTCAGCTGAAGAAAACCTGCTTTCAGAAAAATCTTACCAAAACAAGGAAAATATTGTCACTAGGTACTTTTGTAATATGACCAATGGATGAAATTTCTTCTTCAGGAGAGGTAAGATATTAAATGAATTGTTATGTTGGAATTTCATTACAAAAAACAGTTAATCTCTTAACCTTCCCGAATATAAACTTGTTTTTAAAAAATATTCCCATTTAATGTTACACTCTGAAATTCAAAATATCTTGCACTACATTTGATGTTCTTTATTCTGTTATTAGAGATATCAAATAGTTATTTATGCAACAAGTGCAAAAAGTAAGTGTTTATTGCACTCGACGTGAAGTTGTCCGATGAGGCTGTCAGGCCGAGTTGGACAACACGTCGAGTGCAATAAACGCTTTTTGCATGAGTTGCATACAATATTTTTTCTACGTTCAAGCAGAAATAAAAAAATGTTTTATTTAGGTGGCACTAAGTGTGGCAAAATAAAAAGCATAATTCAATAGCAAAATATTTAATAATTAATTAGCACTATCGATTTGAATTGAGAAAGTTAGGAACTAATACCTATGTTAGGAACAATTTAACTCATTTTAGATCAATTGTATTTTTTTGTAATTCCGTAATCCAGTATGCAATAAATATGATTGAAAATAATATGAAATATGCAATTGTTTAAAATGTAATATAATATCACAGAAAATGCACTAAAAATAGCGTCTATCTAAACTTCTATGTTTGTCATGATCACAAAACGCTGTAGTGGAATGACAGATGAGTGCAATAAATATTTTATTGCACTAATGCAATGAAGAACCAGTTTTTTCACTAAATAATAAAGTTTTGGTTTTTGCATGAAGGTAGAAAAATATATAACAGCCAAACTTCAAAATAATTTTAATGAATGTGAACTCCTCTTCCACAATCCTTCGGGGATTCTGAAACTTGAAAGTTATTATCAGAAGGTCGAAGAATAATTCAGTGAGAAAATTTAATAATAATTTCTGTGAAAAAAATGGAAGAAGTATTATAACAAACTGGACTGGTGGTAGTGAGCGTAGAGGCGCTGGCTGATGTCCAGATGGTCCGAGTTCGAATCTCGGCACGGCTAATGAAATACAAATTTATTTCTGTAGTTTCGTTGAGCGGGAGGAGATAGGTGACCAACCGAACATTCTTGGTACATAGATACCAATCCTTCAGACTGTCCACGGTTACTAGTCGAGTAGTGCTTCGGATGACACTTAAAAAGCTAAGGTCCCCGTCTCCTTAACTCACACAACTCTCTGACTTTCGAGGGTTGCTTTGCAACTAAATTGGTGGTTAAAAACAATTATAAAAAAAATTATGTGGAAAAAATAAAATTCCAGTTTCATATATTTTATTTGGGATGACCATGTTTTCATTGGATTCATATTTCTAGCTGATATACACCTTTATCATGACAGGGTGGATATCAGTTATTTGTATTGATTACATTTTTTAAAACCCATGTATTCATTTAAGGAGTTCTGAGATTTTGTTATCCACATCAGCAAACAGCAGGAATGAAAACATTCGGTCAGTTGAAAATCAGAATGAAAGGGATATCAGTTTGGTTCAATTTCACTCAGCAGAAGGAAACCTGCATGCTTTCAGAAATCTACAAACACAAGGAAAATATTGTCACTAGGTACTTTTATAACTTGACCAATGGATGGAATTTCTTCTTCAGAAGAGGTAAGATATTGATTGAATTATTATGTTGGAATTTCATCAAAAAAACTGGTTAAAAAAATATTCTTGAACAAAAATGTTTATTTTCAATTGTATAATAAAATTAGTACATCTCTTAACCTTCCGGAATGTAACTTGTTTTTCAAAAATATTCCCATTTAATGTTACACTGTGAAATTCAAAATATTTATCACTATATTTGATGTTCTTTATTTTGTGACTAGAGATATCAAATAGTAATTTATGCAACAACTGCAAAAAGTAAGTGTTTATTGCACTCGACATGAAGTTGGCCGACGAGGCCGTCAGGCCGAGTTTGTCATGATCACAGATGACAGATGAGTGCAGAATGACAGATGAGTGCAATAAACATTTTATTGCACTAATGCAATAAAGAACCAGTTTTTTCGCTAAATATAGTTCAATAAAGTTTTGGTTTTTCCGTAAACATAGAAAAATATATAACTGCCAAACTTCAAAATAATGAATGAGAACACCTCTTCCACAATCCTTTGGGGATTCTGAAACTTGAAAGCTAATATTAGAAGGTCAAAGAATAATTCAGTGAGAAAATAAAATAATAATTTCCGTGAAAAAAATGTAGAAAATATCTAATTCCAGTTTCATATATTTGATTTGGGATGACCATGTTTTCATTGGATTCATATTGCTAGCTGATATACACCTTTATCATAACAGGGGGGACTCAGCATAATATAATTTACCGCATACAAATAATATTCAAACTCATAATATTTAAAATTGATATGAAATGTCAAAAATTAGTATTCAAATGAGTGATTCATGAATAATTTTTCATTTAATATTGATTTATATTTGTTGAAGGTATGAATGAAGAACAACTTTTCAATCATTCCCATCAAAATTTTACTAGGTATATTTATGTTTTAATTTCACTTGACACAGTGTGGAAATTAATTATTCGTGAAATTTTCAGGAGGCAAATTTCGCATATGAAATAAAATTCAGCATATCTGGGAAAATTCAGTATTTTTGTGTCCTTTCCTGTTGGTGGATGAAGAAAAGCCAATACGTCCTTGACAACACAGGATCATTTGAGGTAAATATTGTCATACATACCCATTGAGTATGTAATAAAAAGTATATATTTATTAAATTCTTGATGGAAAACCACTCTTAGATTGAAATGTATGATTTTTTCTTAAAATAAGAATTTCTAAAGTTTTCACTCTGAATGAGTTTTTGGTGTTCTTCTCTGACAGGTGAAACCTTAAATTTCAATTGAAATGAAATTTGGGGTATTTCTTGTTGTCTGAATGGAAGTCATTAATTTTTTTTGTACATTGTTGGAGTTTTTCTTGAAAAAAAAATATCAGAATAAAATATATATATATATATATATATATATATATATATATATATATATATATATATATATTATAATTTCTTGATCACATGTTTATTTTCTTTGTTTTCTCGAATAAGGGCCTTAGTCAGTATATGTATTTTTTATTTGATCTCCAGGTAAATTCCTAAAAATAATGTAAAACATCTAAAGTTAAAAACATAATACGTTACATAACATCAAACAAATATGATTGAAATTCAAAGAGACGTTCAAAACGTTAACAGTTATTCTTTCCATGTTTCGTGTTCATGTTGAAAAGGGAAACATTCTCAATTCAATATTGAATAGAAAGATTCTTCTGTAAAGTGAAAAATCCACGATAAAATTAAGTTATTTTTTGTGAATGTCTAACATGAAACAACTACTTCCCCGGCTAAAGCCACGCTGGACATTGAACTCCATCTGATAGATATTCTAAAAGGACCCTAACTCAATGGGTTCTTAATTGAGACTGGAATAGAAAATCAAATAACTATCTGAATAAAAATGCAAATTTTCAGTTTCAGATTCTTTCTTTTGAGTTAGGGTCCTTTCAGAATATATATCAGATGTAGTTCAATGTCACGCGTGGCTTTAGCCGGGAAAGTAGTTGTTTTCTGTTGGACATTAAAAAAAAAATCATTTTTATCGTGGATTTTTCAATTCATAGAAAAATATTTCTATTCAATTGAGAATGTTTCTCTTTTCAACATGAATACCCCACAAGAGGTTATCTTGAACGATGGAAGATAGTGACTAAAGTTTATCTTTCAGTCGCAGATGATTCCACATCTGATTTCATGAACATCCTGTTCATAATATCAAACAAATCAATTCGTTCATATTTCACAATTGGAATGAACATTGTTGAATATCTGAGATTGCTAGTATCGAGTTTGTTTTCATCTGCTTTCGTTTTTTCCCATTTTTTTTAAAATACATTGGAGTGTTTGCATATTCAGTTGTAGTATGTGGGCTCTATTGTTATAATTTATGCAAGACTTTTTCGCGTCAAAATGTAAAGATCAGTTTATTTTAATTACTATTTTTTTCTTTTGTCAAAATTTCAACTTTGTCAAAATCGAATTTACGTTGATTTTCCTTTTCATGTTTAGACAATGCTGTGATGTCTGATTTTATGTAACGTATTCTGTTTTTAACTCTACATGTTTTACATTATTTTTAAGAATTTACCTGAAGATGACATAAACAATGTCGAAACGTCGTATCAAATAAAAAATACATAGATTGACTAAGGGTTTCATTCCGAGAAAACAAATAAAATATATATATATATATATATATATATATATATATATATATTTAGATAGTTTCATTACCATGACTGTTCGTTCAAAACATGATTCAAACTGTCTTGGGGTTGCAGTCAGATGTATCTTCCATTAGGTCTCAATGATAGAAAGAAAAGTCTTTGTCATATATATATATATATATATATATATATATATATATATATATACCGTGTGTAACAGGATCATGGTACACCCCCCGTATCTCCTTTAGTTTTGGAGGTAATTGATTGAAATTTGGGATATCCCATAAACATAATAAGCGGCACTTTTTGACCTACAAATGATTTTTGTTCACTTCCGGTTTCGCCGGAAGTGATACCAACTTTCGATTTTTAAATAGAACACCCTGTATATTATTACATTTCTGAAATCTGCATAATTTTCTGAGTCCAATTATACCACATAAGTGACATTTCAAACGTCAATATTTTTTATAATTAAATTTTTAGTTTTCCATTTAAGTGTGCCATGATGGTTCCGATTTATTCCAATTCACCCGTCTAATGCTAGAAAGATCGAAATCCCGTCAAAAATACTAAATTGCGTTTTTTATGAGCAAATGAAGTTCATCGTAATCGATTTTGGGGTAAAACTCAATTTAATCAAATGGAACCATATTGGTACCGTGGTACCATTTATTAGTACTATTAATAAGGAATTTATTCATACCAGCTAATAAAATGTGCGATAAATACCATCGAAATTACAGCTAGAAGAAAATAAGATAATACAATTACGTTGTTCTAATTTAATGCTAAGAAGTCACTAAGGTGGCTTTGAAATACAAAAAATGAACTCAAAACATTACAACAGTTGTTCGAAATGCTGTCCATTAACGTCAATGCACTTCTGAACTCGCATAGCTTCGAATGCCTGTTAAAGGTAAGCAGTTACTAAGGAGGCTTTGAAAACAATGAAATTATTCATTCAGATTGTCAAATAAATAGGTATTGGTTTATCAGTGTTTTTATTGTGTATTGGAAAAGTCTTTACATTTGTTGTTATTTTTATTCAAAATGCCCCACATTTATACAAGGGATGAAAAAGTGGACATGTTAATCATTTATGGGGAATGTAGAAAAAATGCCGTTGCGGCTAGAAACCTTTATGCCAACCGATATCCTGATAGACAATGTCCAGCGAGAAATTATTTTAATCGTCTTGAAAATCAATTCCGAAGAGAGCCTAACCATGATCCCGAAGAAAACGTTATCATTGACGAAGGAACGGAAATTAATTTTTTAGCACGAATAGAAGTTGATAAGACTGTTTCTTCAAGGCAAATTGGGTTTGAATTGGAAATTAGTCACCAAACGGTAAGCCGAATCTTGCACAAACATAATTATAAATCTTTCAAATATCAATTGCACCAGCACCTGTACGAAAATGATTATGAACGTAGGATGGAATATTGCAATTGGATCTTGCAGAATAATGTGCAGCCAAACAATGCTTTTTTGGCAAGGATTTTATTTTCGGACGAGCCTAGGTTTACAAATATGGGATTATTTAACCAACAAAATACAAGGTATTGGTCACAAGAAAATCAAAATTTATTGAGGGAGGGTAACTTTCAAGTGCGGTTCGGTGTCAATGTTTGGCTTGGAATACTCGGTCGTAGAATCATTGGTCCAATAATATTTGAAGGATGCTTGACTGCAGATAGATACTTAGGATTTCTGCAAAATTAAATTGAGGACAGGTTAACTGAACTACTTGTCCATCTACGACAGGGAATGTATTTCCCCCCCCCCCCCATAATTCAAGAATAGTAACTGATTACCTTCAACAGGCATTCCAAGAAAACGCAATTTCGACAAATGGTCCTGTGCGATGGCCTCCAAGGTCACCTGATTTGACACCTCTTGATTTTTTTGTTTTTGGCCATTTAAAAAACATTGTCTATGCAACCCCGTTACAACCCGCGAAGACCTGGAGTTGCGAGTAAGACGGGCAATTAATAGTATAACGGACCAGCAATTAGCGAACGTTCTTCAAGAAACAGCTATGCTAGTTCAGAAGTGCATTTACGTTAATGGACAGCATTCAGAACAATTGTTGTAATGTTTTGTGTTCATTTTTTGTATTTCAAAGCCACCTTAGTAACTTCTTAGCATTAAATTAGAACAAAGTAATTGTATTATCTTATTTTCTTTCAGCTGTAATTTTGATTCTATTCATCGCACATTTTATTGGCAGGTATGAATGAATTCCTTATTAATAGAACTAATAAATGGTACCATGGTACCAATATGGTTTCATTTGAAAAAATTGAGTTTCACCCCAAAATCGATTACGATGAACTTTATTTGCTCATAAAAAACGCAATTTAGTATTTTTGACGGGATTTCGATTTTTCTAGCATTAGACGGGTGAATTGGAATAAATCGGAACCATCATGGCACACTTGAATAGAAAACTAAAAATTTTATTATCAAAAATATTGACGTTTGAAATGTCACTTATGTAGTATCATTGGATTCAGAAAATTATGCAGATTTCAGAAATGTAATAATATACAGGGTGTTTTATTCAAAAATCGAAAGTTGCCGCTTATTATGTATATGGGATATCCCAAATTTCAATCAATTATCTTCAAAACTAAAGGAGATACAGGGGGTGTACCATGATCCTGTTACACACGGTATATATATGAGTTCGCACTCAGGAGGTGAAGTGATTAGAAATGCTCTTTGGAATACGTCGAGCTATGCAACGTTTACTGCCTTTCTCAGGACGACTACAAATGCATGGTTTGAGAATAAAGAATTATATTATAAATGTTAACTTACTAAGGTGAGATTCAAATTCGATTTAATATATATATATATATATATATATATATATTTTTGTGAATTTTTTCTTGAACCATGTAAATGTATCATAGGGGTATTTTCTTGGGGATTGGTTCTGTATAAATATAAATAAAACCAGTATAGAATCTGTGTTTTTTAATTTTTTGCGACGACGTTTCTCCTGGAAGCCTCCAGGCTTTTTCAAGTCTTTTTATAACACAGATTCCAACAGGTAGAAAATAAATTGATGATGGCCTATTTGGTCAATTTATTTTCTACCTGTTGGAATCTGTGTTATAAAAGACGAAAAAACCTCCAGGAAACGTCGTCAAAAATAAAAAACAGATTCTATACGTTTTATTATATTATAGAACAATCTAAAATACCTATATATATATATATATGGTTTTTTAAATGTTCCGATAAAACCAGAAACAGAAAGAGGAAAATATCAAAGATTTTCAAAGCATAAAATTGCTTTCTTTACCAACGCTGAAATTCAGCCTTTGACTCTATATGATTTTATCTAGACCTCAATATTTCTTCGATTGTTGTGTCACATAGTTGGAGTTAGTAGTATTTTCTGTTAATTCTCTTCATTTCCATAGCTATTGGATAAGAGAGGAATTATCCTGAACAGTTTGTATAAAAGACCAATTTTGGAAGAGTTTTCATAACTTCTTTATGTATTTGGGTAGTAGGGTTATTCTTGCAAACTTATTTTATTTTTCTTTCCAGATCAAGGAAATTGAACCTTGCAGATACAGTTTATTCAGAAGAGGAAAGAAGATAAAATCGCTGAAGATTTGAAATTGCAATGGGAATTCAATTTAACAGAAAATTGTCCAATGGATGATTGATGAACCCGGCTAAACATTTTTGAGGGTGGGTTATGATTTTTTTCGATACACAAATATAAACTACTCCTTCGACGGCCCGCAAATCAATTATCTCTTGGTATATCATTATATAGCCTTTCAGTAACACGTATACCAAATATTGACTTGGCAAAAAAATTTGATAGTGGATTTAGATTTTTTCGAAATACAAGTATAAACTACCCCTTCGAGGACCTGCAAATCAATCATCTCTCGGTATATCATTATATAGCCTTCCAGTAACATATACCAGAACTTAACTTAGCTAAACACTATTGAAGGCTTTTTTTTTTGAAATATCGACAAGTATAAACTATCTTTTTGCCGGCCTGCAAATCAATCATCTCTTGGTAAATCATTAATATAGCATTGAATGAATGTGGTTTTTTGTGGAGGAACAACGTTTCTTGACATGTTTTTTGGGTAACCTTCCACAGTCTGAAAATGAAAATATAATCAGGAAAATCTATACAAGTGTAGAAAGGGCAAACTAATTAGTTCACCCCGATAAGTTACTGCGTTCACCAAATTATATTTGCTATAGAAAAAATGATTCGATTTGTCAGTAACTTTTCGTTCCCTTAATATGCCTATAAAAATAGTAAAAATTCAAAGGATACTTCTCTATATAGTTTTTGATTGAGGTTTCGGGGACTATATCTGCCACCGTTCTCAAAATCTTCTAAATCTCCTTTAATTGTTTGAATAATTTGGATTTTTTCTTGCAGAGTCTTTTTCGCTTTTTCAACTGATTTTCCTGATTATATTTTCATTTTCAGACTGTGGAAGGTTACCCAAAAAACATGTCAAGAAACATTATATATAGCCTTTCAGTAGTACATATTCCAAATATCCATTGATTTGTTGAAAATATAAACAGGATGTTCATAAAATCAGATGTGGAATCATCTGCGACTGAAAGATAAACTTTAGTCACTATCTTCCATCGTCAAGATAACCTCTTGTGGGGTATTCATGTTGAAAATTTTAATCGTGGATTTTTCAATTCACAGAAAAATCTTTCTATCAATATTCAATTGAGAATGTTTCCCTTTTCAACACCAAATATCCACTTGACTAAACATATTTGAGGGTGCATTTTGAACAAATATCAAATATATCTTGGTATATCATTCTCAAGTTTTTCATTTGTGTTGTGTTCGACCATTTTCTGTTAAATTGAATTCCCATTGCAATTCCAAGTCTTCAGCCATTCGATTTGATTGAAAATTCGGAGGAATTTTGAATCACCCTGACGTCACTGAT
The DNA here is from genome assembly GCA_018342105.1 of Gonioctena quinquepunctata. Classification (NCBI taxonomy): domain Eukaryota; kingdom Metazoa; phylum Arthropoda; class Insecta; order Coleoptera; family Chrysomelidae; genus Gonioctena; species Gonioctena quinquepunctata. The sequence goes on along the minus strand of JAFIRS010005328.1, from coordinate 42,660 downwards.
TATTTGGCCGCCAGATAAAAACGGCTGCCAGAAAATGGCCGCTAACTTCACACTGGTCTGCTAAATAGGGCTTTTTGAATTAATGCAAAGTTGAATATAATCTAAATTTGTAATTCAGAACTTTTAATGACTTTGTCATTGAATTACAATGAAACGAGAAGCACAATACCTCAATTACTTATAAACTTTGAGATATCACTGAAAAATGATATGAAGTTCCTTTTTTTTTTAATAATAATTTTCATTTCAAATATATATTATTCATAGGGATAAGGGATAAATCATGTTTTGGATACAATCCGTCAAAGGAAACTGTCGTTTTGTCCAATTAAATATTCAATGTCAAATTTCAGCAATTAATATTGAAATACATTTTTACCGGTTTTCTGAAAAACCCCAAAAAATATCTATAATATATAATAATGAAATATGATATTAAAATGCATTGGAAATGAAATGGAAGCCCCTCCTGTTGAATTGCAAGAGGTTTGGGCTCTCTACAGATTTTCCCAACATTTTTAATTTGATCTCGGGTAAAAGAAATTCAAAATAAATTTAAATAACCATCATTTATATTGAATTCTGATACAAATCACATCGACATATTTATTTCAGTTGTATTATATATGTAATAGATTAAGATTATTTATGTTTCTTGGGTTCAATAAAAATTTATTATTATTTTACATCTCATTATATTGATTTCTCCCAAAAATATATGTCCAAAGGTTGGGTTTTTTTTTTCAGAAGTAGCTCATTTTTCGAATAAAAAGCTTTGACACATCTCTATCTCGCTCTAGAATAGCCAGCAAAGCTTCTGAGCAAAATCATTCATTCTGACTGAATAACAACACATCAACATTTTGGAAAGGTCTTTGTGGAATTCTTCACATGACAGGAAGTATTGCCGTGAGTGTTCAAGAATTTGGTTTGGTTTTCTCATGCTAGCCTTTTCTGAAACTGGTTCTGGAATCCAATGGTTGCCTAGGAGTGGCTCCGAACTGGAAATATTAATAATAAAACACTATTGTAACGAACCTAGGCCGGACCTGTCGCCTAACGCGTTGCCATCGACAGCGATGAGATCATCCCCGGAGATATTCGAGAACCATCCAGTCGCTCTTCCGCGGAAAACAACGGTCAATATTGGAAACAATTGGAACATGCCGTCGCCAACTGCCGGAATTCGAAAGATCGGGAATTCTGTGACGGAGATAAATAGGTAGCCCTCAAGATGGCACGAACAGTCTGAACGAGCCCATACGATCGAGCTATACAGTGGAGTAGTAATATAAATTAAGTTGTAGATTAAGTGTGAAATAAATTAGTAGAACCGAGTTAAGTTTATTTACGTTACAATTGGTGTCGGAAGTGAGATTTTGAAAATAAACAAGTGATCGTGGAGTGGATAGTCAGAAAAATAAATTGATAGACCTTTTTGTACGCCCAAAATAGACAGTGGCACGGTTTTCGCGAAGTGGACAATTGTGCGTGGGAATATAAACTGATACACTGTTCGCTTGAAACAGAAAATAGACAGTGGCCCGGTTTTCGCGAAGTGGACAATTGTGCGTGGGAATATAAACTGATACACTCTTCACGTGAAACAGACAATAGACTGGTGGCCCGTGGAAAATAATTCGCAAGTGAATTTTTAACAAACTGATGAACTTTTCGTGTAAACAGACTGATACCTCGTCAAAGACAAATGTGTTAAAAGAAAAGTGCGCCTTGCGGATTTGAAGGTAGCGGAATTGAAACAGGAATTGGAGGAAGGGGAACTGGAAACAACGGGTAAAAAGCAAGTACTCCAGGAAAGACTTGCAGAAGGACTCATACAAGAAGGTGAGGACCCCGAAACATTTTATTCGAAGTTCCCGAGGTGATTTGAGTCGATAATAGAATCCTTGAAAGAAGAGCTGCAACAAAATTCTAGAAATCTGGAAGAAGCTTGAAGAAAATTCAAGAAGCCTGGAAGAAAATGCTAGAAATCTGGAAGAGAAGCTTGAAGAAAATTCTAGAAATCTGGAAGAGAAGCTTCAAGAAAATTCTAGAAATCTGGAAGACAAGCTTCTAGAAAATTCAAGAAGCCTGGAAGAGAAGTTCCTGGAAAACACAGAGGGCCTAAAAAAAAGAATTGTGTGGTGTGGCTAATTTTCTAGAAGAAAGAATGGGAACCGTTGAGACAGAGATATATAAAATTAGGGAGCAAATGAACACGGAGGTAGATAAAATCAAAGATGGGGTCGAGGCAGAGATGGACAAGATGAAGGAAATAATCAGCGATGAAATCAAAGACGGAATCGAGGCAGAAATGGAAAAAATAAAGGAAACGATCAGTAAGCTGGAAAAACAAATTAATAGTGCGTCCTCCACAGAGATGGTTAACGAAAATGCAATGCTGGACTTGAGTTTGAACGTGGATGAAGTTCAAGAGGGTATAAAAGATGTCAAGGTCATTTCAGAAATAGGGAAGCTTTCCATGAAGCCGCCTCAGTTCGACGGAAAAACTCCATGGGCAAATTACCGCCGGCAGTTTGAAGCAGCGGCCAAAGCAAACGGATGGAATGCAGGGGAAAGAGCTGTAGCACTGACACTTGCATTACGTGGAGAAGCGACAAATATTCTACAAACTCTCACCGCCCAAGAACAGGAGGACTATGATCAGCTGATTAAACATCTAGAATTACGATATGGCCACGCCCATTTTGGAACACGTATACCACTCCCAGCTGAAAAATCGCTGTCAGAAATCGGGCGAATCCTACAAGAATTTGAAACTGACATTGCACGCTTGGTTCGTCTCGCATATCCAGCCATACCGGAAAATGTAATGGAGCGATTAGCGGTTCAGGCATTCTTGGATGGACTCCGTGACCAAGAAACCAGACAAGCGTTGATATTAAGCTCGTCAACACATCTCGTAGACGCACTGGCACGAGCTTTGGAATTCAAGCAGCAAAACAATGCTGCAAAACCCAAAGTGAAGTTCAAACGATTGAGGAAGACTCACCGGAGCCTGCTAACTTGGAAGCTGCCATAAGAAAAGTGATGAAGGAAGTGTTGCCTGAGAAAGACAGATAAGATGCCGGAATTTGGCAAAATTGGACATATGCGTAGCAAATGTCCAACATTCATCGACCGATGCAGGAAAACTAAAAAGGTCGACGGAAGGGGCAATCGTCGGCATGTGTCCGGCAACCTCGGTTAACAACGCATATGTCGCTATCTTTCAACGACAGAACAAAGGTGTCTTCGTAGACGGTCTCATCAATAACGAGCCTTGCACCATGCTGCTAGATACAGGTGCGACTAGGACAATTCTCGGACCTTCCTTTGCCAGAACACCGGAACGGATTGAACCGACAACTGGAAGCTACGCACAGCAACAGGGAGCCAGCTACTGTATATGGCGAGCTACCGATTGAAATAATTTTGGGCAGCACTAAAAGTGGACATCAGGCACTTGTAGCGGACATCGAAGACGATGCAATCATCGAAATGGACATCATGAATTCCAGAGGGTTTTTAATTGGATTTCAAAGACGGCGTCCTACGTGTCAACGGAGAAGAGCTGGTGCTTCATGGAGAAGTGAGGGTTGATCCGTGTGTTGTTGGCTGAAGATGTAAGCGTACCTGAGAGGGCTGAAACCATTCTGGAGGCTCGCCTGGACGGAGTACGAGCAGTGGAAACGTGGTGATGTTCGAGCCCAAACTTCATGATGAGAAAATTGGACGAGGATTGCACTAGGGAAGACCTTGTTGCGTGCTGACAAATTTGTGCCCGTAAGGGTCATGAATTCAATTATTTTCCAGTGACCTTGAAGAAAGGAACAATATTGGGGCACTGCTCGCCAGTTTCCTCAGTGATCCAGGAGGTACGAGGTACGATTAGCCAACCCAACAACTTGCCCACAGAACTAGAAAAATTAGTTGCCATCTCTTCCAAAGATATAAAACCAGCTCAACAGCCCAAACTAAGAGATTTAGTTAAAAGTACCAAGACATCTTCGATACCGGACAAGGAAAAGGAGGTCGAACTAATGTGGTCCAGCACAAGATTGATACTGGGGTGCCCGACCGATCCGGCAATCAGCAGAAGACTTCCTCTTTCCAAGAAGGAAGAGGCTGACAAAATAGTCAGCGATATGGGAAAAGAAGGAGTTATCGAACCATCTGACAGTCCCTGGTCCTCTCCAGTCGTACTGGTGAAGAAAAGGATGGATCGACACGCTTTTGTGTAGACTATCGCCAACTTAATAATGTCACGAAGAAGGACAGTTACCCTCTCCCGAGAATAGATGACACCCTAGACACGTTGGCTGGTTCCACGATTTTCTCGACCCTTGATCTGAAGAGTGGATACTGGCAAGTAGAACTGGCTCAGGAAGATCGAGAAAAGACTGCTTTTACCATCGGCTCAGGATTGTGGCAGTTCACCGTTATGCCATTCGGGCTCTGTAATGCTCCGCCACATTCGAAAGATTGATGGAAACAGTACTGAAGGGACTCTCATGGAACACGTGTCTAGTGTATCTCGACGACATAATTGTGGTCGGCAGATCGTTTGAGGACCACGTGAAAAACTTGGAGGAAGTATTCCTGCGACTGAGGAACTCCGTTGAAACTGAGCCCTAAGAAATGCCATCTGTTCCAAAAGAAGTACGATACCTCGGCCACGTTGTCTCTGGGAAGGAGTAGCAGTGGACGACCAGAAGATCAAAGCTGTTAGGATTGGCCCATCCCAAAAGACATTCACCAACTTCGAAGTTTCCTTGGTTTATGCACATACTATCGCCGATATGTGCTGGGATTCCAACATCGCTAAACCACTGACCAAGCTCACGGAAGGCCAAACAAAGTTCCAGTGGTCGAAGAATGTCAAGACTCATTCAGGAAGCTGAAAGGAGCTTTGATCAACGCACCTATACTGAGCTATCCCCTCCCCAAAGGGAAAGTCATTTTGGATACGGACGCCAGCAACGTGGGACTTGGAGCTGTCCTATCTCAGATCCAGGAGGGACAGGAGAAGGTCATTGGTTATTTCAGCAAGACGCTTAGCAAACCAGAGCGCAATTACTGTGTCACCAGGCGAGAGCTGTTAGCTGTTGTAAAGGGAGTGGAACACTTCTACAAGTACGTGTATGGAAGAAGATTCCTGTTGAGAACTGACCATGCAGCTCTCAAATGGCTCTTACAGTTCAAAAATCCTGAGGTCAAGTAGCACGTTGGATCGAGAGACTCCAAGAATTCGATTTCGAGATCGAACATCGAGCCGGAACTAGCCATAAGAATGCAGATGCCTTGTCACGAAGACCATGTCAGATGATTGCTCACATTGCCGACGAGCAGAAGAGAAAGCAACACTTTGTAGAACCGCGGCAATGGATGACAACTGGAATGACAGCAAGATCCAGAAAGACCAAGAGAGAGACCCCGACCTTGGCTTAGTCGTCAGCTGGAAGAAGGGCAATCGAAGACCATCATGGCAGGAAGTCGCAGGTTACTCGCCGGCTGTTAAGTCCTATGGGCACAATGGAACTCTCTTATTCTGGACAATGGGATCCTGAAACGTGTGCTGGAGGCCGATATTGGTGGGAAGACAGACGCCAAATAATTGTTCCCAGGAACAGAAAGAGGAAGTGCTGCGGAAATCCATGATGGAGTCGCAGGAGGACATCTGGGAGTGACGAAGACCCTGCAGAAAGTGAGGCAACGGTTTCACTGGGCCAATTGTCAAGCTGACGTCCCGGACTGGTGCAGGAAGTGCGCTGTATGCGCTGCTAGCAATGGACCTCGAATACGACCCAAGGCCCCGATGCGTCAGTAAACGTAGGCAGCCCGTTCGAGAGAATCGCCATTGACATCGCCGGCCCGTTTCCCGTATCCGACCACGGGAATAAATACATCCTTGTGGCAATGGACTACTTCAGTAAGTGGGCGGAAGCCTATCCCCGCCAACCAGGAAGCCATCACCGTCGCCGACGTCTTGGTGAAAAGTGGATATGTCGATTCGGTATTCCAATGGAGCTGCACTCGGATCAAGGCAGAAATTTCGAATCAACCTTTTCCAAGAAATATGTCTACTGCTGAACATCCGCAAGACAAGAACCACGGCCCTACATCCGCAGTCCGATGGAATGGTGGAACGGATGAACAGGACGATCAACCGCCACTTGTCAAGGTTGTCTCTGACCATCAAAGAGACTGGGACCAGTATCTTCATTTGTTCCTGATGGCCTATCGATCCGCAGTACACGAGTCAACCGGTCAAACTCCTGCTAGTATTATAATGGGCCGAGAACTGCGACTGCCTTGTGACCTGAAGTTTGGGATACCGCCAGGACAAGACACTGCGGGAGAGGACTACGTCAGCAAACTTTGGCAGAGAATGGACGACATCCACGAACGAGTCCGGTTGAACATCCAGAGTGCCAGCGATAAAATGAAGAAGACCTATGACATCAAGGCCGACGCTGGAGGATTTAAGGTTGATGACCTGGTTTGGCTGTACAACCCCAAACGTCGTCGTGGACTATCACCAAAGTTGCGGAACTCGTGGGAAGGCCCGTATAAAATCGTGAAAAGGATAAACGACCTTGTGTACCGAATCCATAAGCCACCCCGAGGAAACCAAGGGTCGTCCATTTCAACAGGTTGGCCTTACGTTGGAAACCATGACCAAGTTCGCACCCTCAAGCCACCGGAGGATGATATGACGTTCGCGCATTTTATGTCCTTGTATTCAAACGGGCAGAAAGTTCTACATGGGGTTACTAGAGCGAGGTCTCGAGAACTTTTCGAGGTGCCTGCTGACTCCGCACTAGCGCACTGTGTGGCAGAAGATCTTCGAATGTCAGGGGCATCGCCGTAGTGTTCTCAAGAAATTTGGTCAACTCAAACACTGCGGGAGCAGAATCCAGAAGTTGGTGGGGTGCTACAGTTGAAGAAAGGCCAGAGAAACATCTACTACCTAGTTACCAAGAGGCATTCCCAAAATAAACCGTCCTATGAAGATGTCTGGAAGAGTCTCACCAAACTAAGAGATACTATGGTGGACCAGAATCTGGTGGATCTAGCAATTCCAAAATTATCCTGTGGTATTGATGGGTTGGACTGGAGAGTCATAAGAAGTATGCTGGAGGCGATATTCAGATCCAGCGGCGTCAAGATTTTGGTTTGCTGTAACCCTCTTCCACGACCGATCATGAAGACCGTGGAGTGTTACTTCCATCGAACTTCACGGTGCAGATATGGGGAGTCATGGAGATATCGTCACACTCCAAGGATGAAATTTCGGGACGAAATGTCTTTAAGAAGGGGGCAATGTAACGAACCTAGGCCGGACCTGTCGCCTAACGCGTTGCCATCGACAGCGATGAGATCATCCCCGGAGATATTCGAGAACCATCCAGTCGCTCTTCCGCGGAAAACAACGGTCAATATTGGAAACAATTGGAACATCTCGTCGCCAACTGCCGTAATTCGAAAGATCGGGAATTCTGTGACGGAGATAAATAGGTAGCCCTCAAGATGGCACGAACAGTCTGAACGAGCCCATACGATCGAGCTATACAGTGGAGTAGTAATATAAATTAAGTTGTAGATTAAGTGTGAAATAAATTAGTAGAACCGAGTTAAGTTTATTTACGTTACACTATTTAAATAGGTTCAATAAAATATAACTAGTGTGTGTTGTTTGGGAATAAAGAGAAAAAATTGTTTCAAAAATCATCAATAAATATTCTTGGTGAAAAATATGTTGTCTATACCTATATTTAATATGATGTGCCATTATCATTTTCAGTTTGGAAATTAAATTGAATGCCCCAATATCAATTGCCTACAGAGGCGGTGCCATGAAAATAGTTTTTTGACATGAAAGAAGAAACCAAACATTCTACAAACTCTTGTGTTCAGAGAAAACCAATTGTTTATTTATTTTTTTCATTAAGACTATATATTTCATATATTTTTTTCATTTTTATCCTTGTATCATGTTGCTCGCTAGATTTTCCAACTTACGAACGGTCACTCAAATTCAACTCTCTCAAACTACTATGGAATATCATTTAAAATTTCTGAGAAAGTGCTATGAATGCTAATTTATTATTTTCCACTTGGAAATCATGGTGACACGCAGTCGTGGATAGTCATAAAGTAAATTTTCCTCTCTACAATCAATGAATCTTATTTATTCAGTATCTCTTTTGAAAGGGTATTGTGAGATTTTTTTAATTAATTGAGGAATTTATAAGCATTATTACATCTATTCAGCAATTGCAAATGATGATATTTTTTTGGTTTAATACATTGAACTGTGAGAATTTTTCTTCTGAACTTCAATGAGTGCATACATATCCCAACAACGAATAACTCAACTGTTCATTTTGAACAAACTTCAATAGAATATAATCAATATGGGCTAATATTTCGATCATTTTTCACACGTAATTTTCGTACTTTTGCCTGCTGAACACAATTCTGAAATCCAAACAATTACATTCAGAGACAGTTTTCTCTCCTTCATTCAAGACAATAAATGAAATAATTTTTGATTTCATACATTCATTTTAAAGGATCAATCGGGTTTAAGTTATGTTTGTATTCATAACCTCCATAAGTTGGAAGACACATCGTATTGGTGTCCAGAATCCTATGTCTATGAACGTTGAATATGAGTAAAAAATAATACCTTTATTGACATAGGAAAGGTCGTCGTATCTCCTGAGGTAATTGGGAGCACAAAGTTTGTGCTCAGTGAGAGATTGTGCAAGTAGGTAACCCAAAATTGAGAAAGTCGTTGGAGACTATAAATTTATCCAAAAATCAAACTATATATAGGATATCACAACCGAAACTTTCAGGACCAGGCTTCGATTTGAACTCCAGAACACTACTTCGAAAATGGAATATATGCGTCAACACATTCTAAGCTCTGTCGTTAATTCATTTGAAGTGCAAACAAAATCCTTAGAATTAGTTATGGAAAATTATCGGAGAAAAAGTCCCACTTATTGATTTTATAACTTTTAAAATGTGTTATATTAGCAATTTCACTCACCTGCATTGGTGCGGCAAAAAATCGACAGCCTGTGACTGACCACACAACATACAAACACGTTTCATTTCAATGATTACAAAATATTGGTAATTGGTAATTTTGCAGAAATAACAATTCACAAATCATAACCTCAATAGGATTGAAAAGCATTCAAATTTTCCAATTGGTTGAAAACTTCATAAGTGACATGTCCGTATTCCGCATCAGTGTGCAGGTTGCCTAAGGTTGGCGAATGCATTTTGTAATGCCCAAACAGATCCAATTCGTTGAACTATGTCAATTTGTCACCATCTATTGTGAAAAATTTGAAGTAGCACGCGAGAATCTCTACTAAAAAGTCTAAGCAAAATCGAATCAGTACATACACCAGGGTTTCTAGGCATCTTAGTCCTACATTGAAGCGCTACCAACTCATAATTTTATAAAGTACAAAGTTCCAAACTACAATCATTTAACCAGTGTTCTGGAATACATAGTATGTCAAAAGAATGATTTTCAAGAAACAACGAAAATCTCTCAATTTTGTTTGAGAGTTTACGTACATTCAAATGGAATTGAGTTAGATTTTCTCTTCCTAGTCTTCCCTTTTCTAGACTAGAAATCGGAGTCCCCTCTATTTTTTTCCAGAAAAAGCGATTTACAGGAGCTCCCAAAGGCCATTCAGTTTCATCCCGTGCTTTCTCTAGATTAGATTGGTCGATATCAACTTTGAAGAACGAGTAGACATCTGAATTTTTTCCACTTCGGCTTCTGGAAAAGTGCTATTGATATCCTCGAATAGGCTTCGGAAGTCGCAGAAGGTTTCAGCTTGTATACATGGAGTGAACAGGATATTTCGATGGCTTCAGTTGTACAAATTGCCATTTTTCCAATAATTGGCTTGTTCCTTCTGGAGATATTATGGGTTCTTGGAGTTTTGTTCCATACTCCAGCGTTCAAGTTCATTATTTCGTTACATTTCGCAGCTTTTTCATGTATAGCTGCGGATAAGGTTTCCTGCTGTATATTCAGGTTGGTAGATTTAGCATTGTTTTTGTCAACATCGTCAACTATTCTAACCTCCAATGTGTCTTGGACGTTTCTATCAGCTAATTGGTTGCGCTTCTTTTTCTTCTTGAAGCCACTACTTTCAACAATATTCCATTTATTTTCTTCGTGGTTTGAAGTTCTACTTTCGATGTTGCCATTTCTGGTGGAAATCTTCGTGTTCATCGGGAGTTAAGCCTCTGGCGTGGTGGTGGTGACGCGATTCGTTAAAGAAGAACTTTCGCGTTTTTGTTCCAGAACTCCTATTTTGAAGAACATTTGAAAAAATTGAATTTCGAGTAAAAAAACGTTTGGTTTCACCTTTTCGGCACGTAATTCGAACCACAATACTATTGCAATCAAAAATGGGATAGTGTAGCATTATTTCGATTATTTGGAATGATTTTGGGGAGTTCATGGCTCTCTAGATCGAAAAATAATATAAAGTATCATTGGATTCAGATAATCACTAAGATTCCAAAAATGTAATAACCTACAGGGTGTTCCATTTGAAAATCTAAAGTTGATGTAATTTCCGGAGAAACCGTAAGTTTCTCATTTCCAAATATGTCAAGAAGTGCGGTCTAGTGAGCATATTCAATGTTACGAATTACAGAAATATAACTAGAGAAACAAAGGAGTAAAGGGGGTGTACCATGAGTCTGTGTCATATTTATATATATAGATATATATATATATATATATATATATATATATATATATATATATATATATATATATATATATATATATATATATATATATATATATATATATATATATATATATATATATATATATATATATATATATATATATATATATATATATATATATATATATATATATATTTATATATATATATTTTTTTTTTTTTTAATAATAATTTTTAATTTTTTTTCTGGTAATTAACAATGACATCTGAAAAGTAAAACATTTTGTGTTATGGTTAAAATGAAAATAATAGTTGTTGACATGTGCAAGGGAGAAATGTTTAGTCTGGGGAAAGGGTGTGGCAGAAAAACGATGTTTGTACGTACCTTGGCGATCATCATTGTGAACATGACTCATTTTGTATTATTTATATTTGCTATTCATCAGTGTGGTAAGTTCTAAAGGTTTCAAAGGTTTTATTCCAACCCAATGTCGAGAGCGACGTGGCATTGGCAGTGTATTCGACAGTTAGTGTTTATGGGGGGTTTTGTTTTGCGGTAAAAATTGTTGGTGTACCTGTTGGGTCGATTTCTATTCTTACATGAGTGGGTGGGGAAGTTTGGGGGCGATATGCGTATTGTTGTTGGGAACTTGTTGAGAGAGTATTAATTTTATTTATTTTTATACTTTTTGTTTGTTGATATTACTGACTATCTATGCAAGTGAGTATATGTGAGGTATTTGTGTCTTATAGTATTGTGTGGTATGTGAGGTTATGTATGTCTGTTCTATTATTCATAGCGTTATGATTTTTTTTAATGTAAATCATTTCTTTTATTACTCTTTTCTCTTTGTTGTTTTCGTGTGCCAGAATTTTTGTGTTATCGAAATTAGGGTTGTGATTCTCGGTTAGGATATGTTTGTTTAAGGCAGTACTGGATCCTTCCATGTACTTGTGCCCATTAAGTCTGTTACATAAGAGTTGGGAGGTCATACCGATATAGACTTGGTTGCAGTCGTTGCACGGGATACTGTATATTAAATTAGCTTTCTTCATTTTTGGATCTTTACTTTTTATAGGGGTGTACAGTTGTTTGAGTAAATTATGGGATTTAAAGCTAGTTTGTATGTTGTGTTTGTTTAAAATGTTTTTCATGTTCTCTGATAGACCTGGTATATATGGAATGGTTGTGAAAGCATATCGCCCCCAAACTTCCCCACCCACTCGAGTAAGAATAGAAATCGACCCAACAGGTACACCAAAAATTTTTACCGCAAAACAAAACCCCCATAAACACATTGATTTCTAGCTGTCGAATACACTGCCAATGCCACGTCGCTCTCGACATTGGGTTAGAATAAAACCTTTAAAACCTTTAGAACTTACCACACTGAGGAATAGCAAATATAAATAATACAAAATGGGTCATCTTCACAATGATGATCGCCAAGGTACGTACAAACATCGTTTTTCTGCCACACCCTCTCCCCAGACTAAACATTTCCCCCTTACACATGTCAACAACTATTATTTTCATTTTAACCATAACACAGAATGTTTTACTTTTCAGATGTCATTGTTAATTACCAGAACAAAAAATCAAAAATTGATTATTAAAAAATAAAACCCTACTGAAGATGCCTCCGGCGAGGGGCGAAACGTCTAGAATGATATGAGATAGTTTTATTTTTACACAAGAATCCCAAACTCAAGAACCTCCAACCAAAAAAATAAATATACCAGGATTCAAGAAAACCCACACATAAAAAAAAACATATATATATATATATATAATTTGTATCCAATCAACACCAAAAAGGTTAGAAGAAAAATATAACGTTGTGTATGTATATTTACTGCTACTAATCACTATACTGTTGAATAAAATTCCATTGGAATAAACTGAATTGATTTATTTTCAGCATATGGAGAATAACTTAACAAAACGAAATCCTTTCTGTGTCGTTGCCCATTCCTACGGAGTCTGCGTTGCCTTGGAAGCGGTAGCCATTATGGAATCTAAAGGATATACTGGAACACTCGTAATGATCGATGGTGCTCCAGATGTATCTATAGATATGATATGCAGTTTCCCAGATGACTCTGAAGTGGTCTTCGAAACATTTTTAATGAGTGAAATAATGGAACTTATTCGAAAAATGCCATTCTTTCTGATATTATAGTGAGTATTTTGATCTCACACTGGCCGAAAACACGATTTTCGAATAGTTCTTTCCCCAACCCATTCATTATTCAAAAACTGCAAATACTTCAAAAGCAGAGAAAGCTTCATCACGCTCTATAAATAATTGCTTAGATGTCGCCTAGATATCTCATATGCTCACCAATCTATGCCACTCACATCAGATCACTTGAATCTGTTCAACAACCGTTCATGAAATATGTTGCCCACGAAATAGATGGTGATACCTTAATCAGGGGATAGATAATAATATTTTGTTGAAGCAATTGAACTTTCTATCTCTGGAAGACAGGAGAACTTATTATTTCTTTGTATTTATCTACAAACTTTTGAATAACCTTATTGATTCACCAAAGCTAAATTTCCATCAAAATTTTCTGGTTCCGAGAATCACTAGCAGAAATGAGCAATGTTTTTACTTTCCTACACCAAGAACCAACATATTATGTAAATCTCCACTATTTGCAATAACTTCATTCAAGTTTATTCTACACCTTTACAGGTATTCAAACAACATCAAAAACATTTTGTTTGCCGAACAAGATTAAGCTTTCTTTTTTGAATGTTGTATGTTTATATCATTATATCATTTCACACTTCAAGCCCTATTATTATTGTACTCTGTGCTGTAATTGGGCCTGGTGCCTGTTTGGAAAATAGTAGTTATTTACCAAACAAGTGCCGTAAGTGGTACTTTTCCGCACGTGACGACAAGCCGTTAAGTGCGGAAAAGACCATTTCCGCATGTGTTAGGTACAACATTTTTTCTATAATATATTATATTTTAAATTGAATTGGTAGCATTATGCAAATTCAACGCCGATCGGCTCTCCGTAAATGTGTCATGAAAGGAAGATTGTGAGGATGCTGCTTCGCGAGTTTGGTATTGGAGTGTTTGAAAGTTTTTTAAGAATATGATGAGCAATTCTCGATGTATAATTCTGCCACAGACGTAGATTTTCCTTTTAATGTTGGTGATGTTGTGGCTGACGACCGCCGGAAACAATGATCGGGGTAACTCTCAGGATTTGGGAGGCCCGAGTACATAGCAATGTTTGATGGCATTTTACCAAAAGTGTTGATCACCACACACTGTTTAGTGCATTCTCCTGATGTGAAGGAGAGGAAAAACCGCCGATGATGAGTGTCTGCAAGACGCAAACTGGAATACTTTTTATATAATTCTAGATAGCTTCTCCTTTCCTTTCCTCATGATGATGGTTTATGTGTTCGGGATGGTAATAACAAGAAAATTTTTCTTCAATATCGTCAATGGTCATATTCATATTTTTTTTGCGACGGCCCGAACCAGCGATTCTAAAAAAGGTAGCCACCTCCATCAAGAAAATTCGTTGTCCGGAGCATCAGATAAGATTTGATCGATTTCCTGTTTTTCGAAAACCTTCGATTTCTTGGGTCTGAAACTTTCATTCAGTCTTTTGAGATATGCCGGTAATTTGAGAAATTTGCGTATATCGATGTCTTTCTCCAATTTTACAATAAGTTTGATCATTGGGTTCTTGATAAGTGGAGGAAGTATACCATAAAACATCTCTTCTTTCAGTGATAGTGTATTCTTCTCCTTGCACCACAACTCAAATGCTGCAAAGTCTCTTTCGTAACGCCAGCGAGATTTTCCTGGAACTAACTGGCTAATTATAGAATCGGCAGCCTTCAAGATTTTGATGGAATGTCACTCATCTAGGGCCATCACCCTCTGTAGGCGAAATGGATACAATAGTTGTTCACGTGCTACCCGACTTACTGTTGATTATGACACTTGTAACCTATACGAAATAGCCGGAGTGCTGGTAGAAGGATCCGCAGCTAATCATTCAAGAATTTGTTCTTCCGTTATCTCTTCTTGTTCTATTCGCACCACAATGATGTTTACTGGATTTAAAGGACCCTGTTTCCTTCAATCGTCGATGAACAGTTAAATTCTGAACTCAAATGAGGATTCAATCAGAATAATGATTTCTATCAATGTACTACTATTTTCTTATTTATTTATTAATTCTACGTATTCATAATGTTATGTTATTTACTCATTCTACTTATCCATACACTCTGTTTTTGACACTCATGTGTCTTGTATTCTGTGACTTGTCGTAAATTTATTCTATGTCATGATTAAATAAATATCTATCTATCTATCTATAGAAGTAGTGGAATGTGGATGATGACTATTTGGATATCTATGTTGATATAATTTAGCAGTGGCTTTGGCATTTCCTCCTGTTTCACCATTAACGAAATGGCATATCTGTATATTCTTCAAATGAATAATCCATTTTAGGCACATGGAATGTCATAACTTTTAGGTTGAGTATCGATGAGCCGAACAGATGTCAAACGCTCATTTGTCCATTCACTTGTCCCAAGAAAATATGAAGGAACATATGACCACATACCATCTGCGCCACTGGTTTACGAAAATAAAAAATCATGAGTTCAAATTAGCACCTTGATTAGTGTACCAAGTTTCAAATTTTTTCCTCAGTTAATTTTTGAGAAAACAAATTAAATATTAATTTTTTTCGCACTTTCGACACCCTGTATGTCAGAGGGGATGCATTTTAGGACATACCTTGATAGTAACTTTTTACCTCGAAATGAGGTGGGGAATCTGTAGTCGGAGTTTGTCGGTCTTATTCTGACTCACTCTGTATATATATATATATATATATATATATATATATATATATGGCGTTGAAACAATTATTATGATAATATTAGTAACGTCACACACCTTGGAACTGTGGAAAAAAGTAGACTGAAAGCTGATTTGTGCTTTGTTTGTAAACTGATAAATGGGAAACTTGACTGCCCTGATCTTCTATCCCAAATGCACTTCAAAATTAACAACAGAACTGAAAACAAATCGTAATTTTACAGAAATCATCATACGACTGGTTACCGTAGTTCACTTTCAGTGTTACCACAAGAATTTAATAATAATTATTCACAATTAGATATCTTCATTGATTATTAATTATTATAAATTCAGAAAATCATTGAAATTTCTTGTGTAGTTGTGTAGTGATCTTGTTATTACTCAAACTGTGTTATTTACTGTGTTAATAATTAATATCAGTTTTTGATAGAAGTATACATGTACTTATTTTAAATAGGTCAAGTTGTGCCAACTTGTGATACATGTTATAGGGGTATTTATGTGAACATGTGTATAATATATAAATATATATATATATATATATATATATATATATATTTGTTTGTTTGCCAGTAATTTGTTTTTTGTTTTATATTGTTGTTATTCCATCTTGTAATTATATTTTTCATTTCCAAATTGCATGCAATGGATAACTGTTAATAAATATTTCTTTATTTGGAGATTCAGGGGGCCTTGAATATGGTAACGATAATTTTGATTGAATTGGAATTTCTGTTCAAACCAAAATGCCTGATCACAATATTGATGAAATAATAATTGAACAAATTTTTTGTACTATCAATTTTGCTTCCATTCTTCAAGATATCTGCAATTTCATCTCTGCATATGATTTATCACATAATAGTTCATTCAATGATTTTGTGGTAGTATTGTTGAATCTTTGTTGGTACTAATCCTTTTTGGCTTCTTCAAAATTCAATTAGTTTTTTATAATTATCTGTAACTCTTTTAAATCCCTCTAAAATCCCTAACAAAATTTTTTGTAGCTCATTTGAATTTACATTATTCGAAAATACAACCGAGAACTATTTTAAGGGTAGAAGCGTCATTTGAGGCCATGTTAAGGCATTTTGCTGAATAAAAAAAATCAGAGGGAAATAACTATCCCTACGACTTTGTCAATTGTCAAATGTATGGAATTATTATTTTTTTACTGGATAGCTTTTTGGATTGTTACTCGAACTAAATAGTCTGTTTCCTTTTTTTTTTTATTTGAAGTGAATAAACAGTGATTTTTTTCCATTCATGGCCACTTTAGTCCTAATGTGGTTTTTGAAGGGCCCATTGTTGGCCATGTGTTCAACTATAGTATGCTCTGTTTGTTTTCAACTTGTTTTCATGGAACTTGAATGAGAATGAGAAGAAGAAGCTAAAAATCAATGAACATGTTTATTTCAGAATAAAACAAATACGAAAGTAAAATACAGTTTAACACTTTGTCATTCTAGTAGTAGGCAATAATTATTGAAAACTACGATATTTATTGATTTCTTCCACAGAAAAGTATCCTCGTGAATTTTTTTATGGTTGAATTCCTTCTATTACCTCTATCCTGTCGTATCAAATCTCATCCTTTTTTTCGGGCCATTTCCAATCGTTGCCATAGCTTTTCATTGAACTGATAAGTACTTGATTATTATTTTCATCAGTAATTATTCCTGAGGAAAATTTACTTACGTATTGCATAATTACGTATTTTGAACTTTTAGGCTCATGAATATCACGGAGAGTTTCCTTCAATATTTCTTTTCCAGTATCTGATTCTTTTTTCAAAAAACTAGGTACATTTCCGTTTGGCTCACCGACGGGATTTTCGACTGGGATAAAACTGACTTGTTTTGTCATAGATTTATCCTCCGAAAGTAGTTTTTCATCTTCATGTGGTTTTTCAGAACACGCCGAAACGTTTTCATTTGAAATTTTTGTTTTCTTATTTTCTTTCGATTTTGAGTAGGTTGTATTTTTTTTTTCGCCCCTTATCTTGCTTTTTTCGTGTCATCTTTTCATTTTCAAAATCTCTCTCCTTCTCTCTTACAATTTTTTAGATGAAATGAAACATTTATTAGATGTTAGCACAGAATGTAAGATTTTAACCTTTCCTTTTTTTTATGTTCTCTTCGCTAGGATAGATTAGAATGTCACTCAAGATATCTATGGGTTTTCTTTTTGGCGTATAAAAAATGGTAGTATCCATATGTGGTGTCATTGAGTTAGGATTTAGAGTTGAAGGGAAATCGATCAACTTGTTGAGAAGGCTACTATTTTCCAGTATATTTATTGATTCGTTGTCTGTCAAGGTTTCAGTGTTCTTTTCTAATTCTTGGTCTATCTTATTCTTGGTCTATCTACTATGGTTCAAGAAAGTGTTGTCTTCTATAATGGAAGAATTATTAAACTCTGGAAAGTCAAATTCTATAACGTCGGATATAGTTTGAGCTGACTCTATCACATTTCAATTATCTATTTTGAGAGTAACTGGATCTATGATACAATTATCTGAAAATTCCTGAATTGGTAACTCACTTTCACAGTTAAGTTTTTGATTGTCACTTTTCAAACAGTTGTTTAATGAGCCATCTCCATTCCGAAATTGTATCCATATATCATACAAAGATTTATCCAAGGAAATATATGTAGATTTTTTCAAAGTTAAACATTTATATATTTTCATATTTGAGTTTACAATAATTGTGTATACAGTTGAAATGGAACATATAAATTTAAAAGAAAATAGAATATTATCTATAACCAGACAGTTATTAACTGGTATAAGATTATACATGGTTTTAGAATAATTTGTAATAGAATTAAATTTATTGGTAAATAATAACATATTAACGTAATAACAAATATTCAGACATTATTAATAGAATTAAATAAAGAAAAAAAATTAATAATACATTTGAAATTAATGAACATAGGATAATATTAAAAAGAAGAAATAGAGGTTGTAAAATGAATGGAATCAGTTATTTCTTTGTGATAGAATGTATGTTTTCACTTTAATTTTGAATTGAAATATATTGTTACATTTTTTTAGATCATCGGGTAGATTATTGAATTTTGAGATTGCCTCATATGTAATTTTTTTCTGACCTATTGTAGAATTAATAGCTTCAAGATGGAATCAGTCATATTGTCTAGTGTGGTGAGTTTGAGTTTCGGAGTTTCTTGTTAATATGAAATTAGATTTCAGCCTTTCATTAATAATATCATAAGCAATTTTCAGAGTGTTGATTGTATAGTGTTCCTCTAAAGAAAATGTATTCGTTTTATCAAACAGTTGATTTGTTGGTATATCATATGGAAGACGATACAGGACTTTCAATGATTTCTTATATAATACAGACATTTTCTTGAAGTTATTTTTTGAACAAGATCCCCAAATATTTATTAAATAGTTTATTCGACTGAGGATATGAGAATGAATAATTAAATTTGCTACATATGTATTAAGTTTGGAACATCTTCTCAATGCACCAATAATGGGAGATATTTTTTGTTTGAGAATATCAATATGCTTGTCCCATTCCAGTTTCTCATCAATCCAAATACCAAGGTATTTGATTTGGGACGTTTGTTTCAAACAATTATTTTTTATACGGATATCTAGATTAATCGTTTGTTTATTTCGTTGGTGGAGAATCATATACTGAGTTTTATTGGAATTTACAGAAAGGAGGTTAGAATATAGCCATTTTTCTATTTTCTTCAGGTCTTCGTTTATCGTATATTCTAGAATTGTAGGGTTTTTATTTGCATATAAAAGAACAATATCGTCTGCATATATGGTGTATTCACTAGTTAAATTTATTTTAGAAATATTTTGAATATATAATAAATATAAAATTGGACCTAACACAGATCCTTGAGGAACACCTTTATTTATATATAATTTTTTGGATTCAAAATTGTTTACTTCAGTTCTAATGGTTTTATTCTCAAGGTAAGATTTCATTAGATCATTTGCCATTCCTCTAATTCCCATTAAATCGAGATATCTCAAAAGAATTATATGATCGACTGTATCAAAATCTTTCTTAACGTCCATAAAAATTGCTATTACATAATTTCCTTTGTCAAGTCTGTCTTGTACAAAATTAATTACTTGTCGTACTGCTGCTTGTGTTCCACTGTTTTCTTGAAAACCAAATTGATTTAAATCAAATCCATATTTTTTATTTATAAAGTTTACTATTCTTTTTTTTATTATTTTTTCAATTATTTTGGAAAATATGCTTATCAATGCTATGGGCCTGTAATTGATTGGATTCTGGGCATCTCCACCTTTATATATTGCTCTTATTGATGCATGTTTTAATTCATGGGACAAAATTCCTGTTATGAAAGATTCATTGATTAATTTACTTAATGGTTCTGCCAAAATATTTTCTAATTCTACAACATCTCGTTTAATAAAACCTTCTGGATCAGGGCATGTTTTTTTTAGGGTATGAATTATATCTATAATTTCATATTCATCAGTGGGGAATAGTAACAATGTTGAATTATTTTTAGTTGGTGGTATAGTATCATTAGGTATATTATTATAAAAGGATTTCAATTCTTTTGCTGTATTCTCACCAATAGTTGAGAAGTGTGAATTCATTTTCTCTGCTATTTCTAATTCACTATTGATAATCTGGCCATTTACCAATAAAGATTACAATATCTGTTTTTTTGGTGAATTTTGATTTGTTTTTTATACAATAATTTATTGTATCACATAGTTTTTTTGGATTACCTTGTGATTCTTTAAATTTTGTATTGTAATATTCAGTTTTAGTTCTTTTAATCATGGCATCAACTTTATTTCTCTGAATTTTATATTCAGTGAATAATTCTTCATTTTCTAAAATTTGTTTATGTATTTCAAACTTTTTATTTCTAACTTTCATTTCACGAATTGAAGAATCAGTAATCAAATCATTGTTTTCACGTATTCTCATATATATTTTGGTAGAAGATAGATCTTTAGCTTCTAAAATCATATTCATTAATTCCTGAAATTAAATTATCAGCAAGTATTTGTTTGAATTTGGGGTAATCAATTTCAATTATTTCGCGTTTTATGTAATTTTTTAAAGCAATTTCTGATTTTTCAATGAATGTGTATATTATATTAGTTAGTCAGAATATGATCAAGTATGCTGAAAGAATTGTTTTGTTTTCTGGTATAATAATTTGGTTCAATTTTGTTCATGATCTGAAAATCGTTACTGTTTATTATATATTTATAATTAGTAGAATCAATGTTATTCGTGAGGAGATTGATGTTGAAATCACCTATTATAATAAGTTTTTTATTAGAATTCATTATTTTATCTAAAAAATCAAGGAATTCGGCAAGATTTGAATTTGGTGGTCTATAGAGGGAAATAATTTTCAATTTTGAATTAAAATTATGAATTTCAATTGTATTGTACTCTTCATTTATATTTTTATGTATTTCTTGATATTTCAAACCATTTCTTAAGTAAATAGCAACTCCACCCCCTTGCTTATTTTCACGGCAGTGGTGAAAATTAGGGATATTAAAATAATCTGTTTCATTTGGTTTTATCCATGTCTCAGTTAAACTCAATATATGTGTTTGTAGATAATTTTTTAGAATAATTTGTATTTCATCAATTTTATTCATCATACTTCGTATATTTAGATAAAGTATATTTAAATTTTGTATTTTTGTAACTTTAACAGAATTGAAATTATTCATAACTGATCCTGTCTCTAGATAAAGCAATTTTTTTTTGTAAAATTGGACATTCATTACTATTTGAATTATGATTTTGGTTATTATTACACTTACATTTTTCATTTATTTTTTGCAATTAATGCAACGGAATATTTCGATTATTACACTGCTTACTAATATGATTTCCAGCACAAAATGAACAAGATGGGGAATTTCTGCAATCTCGATAAATGTGGCCATATTCATTACAATTAGAACAAGATATAATATTGATATCCTCTCTGATTTTGAATGTATGCCATCCAAGAATTATGTCTTTGTTCACTAATTTGTTGAATGTTTTGCCTTTAGTTTCAATATAAATGAAAAATTTTTTGGAATATTTTGATTGTCTTGAATATTTGATATTAAGTATATCATCATCATTGATGTGATTGAATATACACAGCTCTTTTTTGAGTTCATCTGTACTTCAAAAATTTATTGTTCCAATGAAAACCAGTCTAGGTGATCTTAGCTTTGATGTTGTGATAACATATTCCTCTCCTATTTCTTTTTTACTGATTTCTAGTAGTCTTTATTTCCTTCATCCGAATTTGACTTCAGTAAATTCCTCCTTTTTGAATTTCTTGAATTTTCGTTATTCTAGCCTTAGCTATAACTGGATTTATTTTTGTTTGAATATCTTCCTTAGTTTTTTGAAATGTTCGTTGATTTTTTGGTTTGATAATCAAGGCTGGAATATTATGTGGGGTAGTATTCTGTTTCTGATTATTATTTTTGACTATATTAGCATATGATTTCATTTCGTTATCTTCAATTTTGTTGGCATTCCGGCTATGATTCAGTTCTTTTTTCAATAAATTTTTTAATTTTTCCTTATCATTATGCTCTGTAATGATTTTGTTTTCTTTGGACAATAAATATACTTGACATTAAAGTATCAATTATTTCATCATTTTTTGAAATTTTCATTCTTTGCTTCCAAAATTTCTTGTAAAGAAAAGCAGAAAAGTGGAAACGCCACTTGTTCTGAAGCCATTTTGTAATGACTCACTAAAATCGGTTTCATCCATAATTTGTTTAAGGAGTTGTGGAATATCATGCTTCTTCACATCTCTGCCATTGTGGAATCTGAACATTTTCACTGCAGTTTTCCACTTGCTTTTCAGTGGAAAAAAAACTTACGTCCAGAGGCTGAAGGATATGTGTTGTATTTGGATGAAAGCAAACAACAATAATTTTGTTTTCGATACACAATCGACTCAAAGGCAAACTTAGGAGGAATGGCTATCTAAAAAAATTATGATCGGCAACTCGATATTACTTCTATTTTTATTACACGCTTTATATTAGCTTCACTTGTACGTTTGTTTGTTTGTTTGTTTGTTTGTTTGTTTGTTTGTAACCGACTCCTTTGGGCGCGATTTTAACCCACTTCCAGACGTCCGAATGATTTGAAATTTGGCAGGTGTACATAATTCCGGTGACAATGCATTAAGAAATTTTTGTGTGAAGAAAAAACGAAATGGCGGCTTCAAAATGGCGGCCGAGTTTTGTGATTATGGCCCGATTCGCTTCAAATTTGGTATCTGAGGGTTTTCGTGGTCGGAGATTATGATTCTTTTGTCAAAATTGGAAAATTCAAGATGGCGGCTTCAAAATGGTCGCCGAGTTTTGTAATTATGGTCTGATTCTATTCAAAATTGGTATGTGGAGGTTTTTGGGGTCGAATATTAGGATTCTTAGGTGAAAATTGAAAAATTCAAGATAGCGGCCGAGTTTTGTGATTATGGTCTGATTTTATTCAAAATTGGTATGTGTGGGTCTTTGGGGTCGAATATTATGATTATTTTGTGAAAATTAGAAAATTCAATATGGCGGCCGAATTTGTGATTAGGGTCTGATTCTATTCAAAATTGGTATGTGGGGGTTTTTGGAGTCGAATATTATATTTTTTTGTAAAAATTGGAGAATTCAAGATGGCGGCTTCAAAAGGCGGCCAGTTTTGTGATTATGTCTGATTTATTCAAAATTGGTATGTGTGGGTTTTTGGGTCGAATATTATGATTCTTTTGTAAAAATTGGAAAATTCAAGATGGCGGCTTTAAAATGGCGGCCGATATTTGTGATTATGGTCTGATCCAATTCAAAATTGGTATGTGGGGGTTTTTGGGGTCGGAGATTATGATTACCTAATTTGATAAGATTATTCCATTTTTTAATTTGCAAAGAAAATATAAAAAAAATAGTTTAAAAAAACTTAAAAAACACACTTTTATGAATAAACCACACTAAAAAGTAGGAAATAAATAATAGTTTAAAAAAACTAAAAAACACGCTTTTATAGAAAACCAGACTAAAAAAATAGAAAATAAAAAAAATTTATTTTTTTAGTCTGGTTTTCTATAAAAGCGTGTTTTTTAGTTTTTTTTAAACTATTATTTATTTTATAACAAATTGAGGATTAAATTTGGGGTACCGCAATTCTGTTTTGTTCAAGTTAACAATCGCTCCTCATTTACCCGATTCTTTGGTGATGAGAGAATGTACTCGTAGAATGAACGTACCATGTATATAAGATGGATGAACTTGTCATTCGCTACTGTCAACCAATTTGAAAAGTCAATCTCAAAAGTTAAAAAATATAGAAAGTCCATTGAATCTTGCAAAATTTTCACAATATCTTTGAACCAATATGATTCGAACGATCAAAATGAAATTTGCAGAAACACACGCATATAACTTTTTGAGCTCAGTTTATTTCACATTTTGCTTCAATGACATATCAGAGTGTTGCAGTGTCATTCAAATATATCACGGATGAGCAATACAAGTCAACTACAATAGTTCCACCAAAAAAATAACTTGATTACCACCGATTTGTGATCAATCGAGGAGTCTCACATACAGTGACGTGATGGGGACAAAATAGTATTTTGAAATCGTACGGAAAAGTGCTTCTTCCCACACGACAAATCATTTGAAAAAGTGCACTTTTCCACATACTCGTAGAAAAAGTTTTTTTTATAATAGTAGTTTTGGGATGAACCAAAATATCTGCCTCTTCATGAACTTTCAATCTCTTGATTTTCGTTTCAACCAGTATCAGTATCGTCATTCGCATTTCCGAGCAATATCCTGAATAAGTTCTGAAGTTTTATTTTTATGTGGATATTGTTTATTCAATGGAATGCCCTTCTCTGTCGATTTGAGTTCTAGCGTTGACGACGTTCTCTCTGGAGATTTTGAGGATGTCTCGTGTTTTCGTTTGTAATCGATTTGAAACATGTTCAAATGAGTTGAATTGTTGTTTATGGCCAGTGGATTAATGAAATCAATATACTTTCACGTGCATACGTATATGTACATATATATCATGAAAATAATGAATAAGCAATATAAGTAGACCAAGATTATTATCACACACAAACAAATCATGTTTGAATGGAAATACTGATATACAGTATGTTTATTGATGCTATCCCAAGGAACTCATATAGTACATAATAGGGATATCCACAAAATACATATAATACAGGAATTCTGATTCGAATATTCAGAAAACACTGAATGAAAACAATCATGAAATATCATTGTATAACACTTTTTCGATAGTAGATTTATATGAGATCAATAATCTGACAACGCAGTCTATATAGTTATAACACTTGGAAAACGAGTTCAATGATTTTTATCGTTCATGTTGTTCGATACCTTGTAAACAAACATTATATCGAGACATTTTCTTCTCATGTGTAATATTTATTCTCAGCTTTTTATTGTAACAATAATTCAAGGTTTTTATCAATTTTATCTGAGCATTCTCTTAACGATCAGAAAGACAGTTGTAGAAAGCATTCCAAATATTGGACGAACTCTTAGAAAATGGCTAACCATGGGTTCATATGAAGTTATGAAGTAAACTTTTCAGTTACCCTAGGGATAAATCATACTCATCGTGAGGTGCGACGAATATTTTTCTCAATATGAAGCAGAGCTTTCTATCCAAAACCACAATCAGGTGGTATATTTCTTGATCCCCCTCTAGAGTGTGGTTGCAAATCTAAGATATAACCCGTATGGATGTTACTTCTGAGAAAGTTATGTGCAAAAGTCTTTCAACTGATGTAGATCGGACTGAAAATTTCTATAATCATTATCTGATTTAGAAAGACTTTGTCCAGATATTTCTATGTAGATATCCTCACAAGATAGTCGATGGAGCTGAAGTCTGGCCATCGAGTGAAACCGCTTCTTTCTATTCATTGGTTGAGAAATATTCCACTTGATTAGTTACATACACTGTTAGGAGGAGATGCCCCTACTCATCGATAACTCAGAAAGTAGTTCTATATATAGGCTAGTCCAGATCCAAAAATTGGAAAAAATCAGGTTAATGTGAATTGATACATTATCGAGGTCATTTGATTGGCATGACGTCAACAAAAATTGTCGAGAAAATTGCACCCGCTGGAATGCAAGAGTTATAAACAAGTTCAATGTTTTGAACAACACTGAAAACATTTTTTTTTGCAAAAATTGTGACTTTTTGATTCCATTTACAGAAGATCCGTTCATGCACAGTGTTGTATTTAATTTTTTTATTGGGAAACTATTGCTTTTACGGACACAACACAGGATTGAATGAATGTGGTTTTTTGTGGAGAAACAACGTTTCTTGACATGTTTTTTGGGTAACCTTCCACAGTCTGAAAATGAAAATATAATCGGGAAAATCTATACAAGTGTAGAAAGGGTAAACTAATCGGTTCACCCCGAAAAGTTACTGCGTTCACCAAATTATATTTCCTATAGAAAAATGATTTGATTTTTCAGCAACTACTCGTTCCCTGAATATGCCTATAGAAAAATAGTAAAAATTTAAAAGATACTTCTCTATATAGTTTTTGATTGACGTTTCGGGGACTATATCTGCCCCCGTTCTCAAAATCTTGTAAATCTGCTTTAATTGTTTGAATAATTTGGATTTTTTCTTGAGAGTCTTTTTCGCTTTTTCAACTGACGGATGTCAATTGAGATCTGCCAAAAAAGTTTGAGAGTGACGTATTGCTCATTTGATATATTGGGTGTTGTTCAGATCAGTTTATTAGCATTCTACCATATCTCACTTCCTCTCTAAGTAGAGGTAACCATGTATGATCCATTTCAACAGAATTTGTTAAAAAGCAGTTGTTATTGGAAAGAAGAATACAGGCCGTTTCTTTCAATTTTCTCCTCTCTTGATGTGGTTCTTTCATCAAGATTGTTGTCCTATTCCATTCAATCGTATGATCGCCATTGGATGTGCGGATATGTTCTGCAATTTTTGATCCAGTTATCTGTCAATTTTTTATGTAACTCTGATGTTCACTTTGGCGCACTTCCAATGGTCTTGACGTTTAACCTATATAACTATCACCACACGAACAAGGGATATTGTAAACACAGTTTTTGGTTTTGGTTTTTGGATATTGTAAACACAGTTTTGGTCTGCGTTTTTTGGTTTTGTTTGTGTTAGTATAGATCTCAGTGTGTTTGTTGTTCTAAATGATGTTCTCACATCATACCTATGTCCAATTCGTTTGATGTTTTCAGATAATCCGGGGGGATGAGGTATTATGTTGGTTGTGAAATGTGTAGGTGGTGGAAGTACTCCTGTTGGTTGTGTTAATTGGTTGTTTGATGGATTTTTGTTTTCAATGTCAGTGATTGTTTTTTCCACAAACTGATCCGGATATGCATTTTTCTTGAGAACAGATTTTATGAGGTTCATTTCTTCGTGTAGATTCTGGTTGGAATTGCAAACTGTTTGGGCTCGATTATAGAGACATTTAACTATGCCTTTTTTTCACAATGACATGATGGTTTGAGTTGTAGTGTGGATATCGATTGGTATGCTTCTTCTTTCTGTGTACAGATGTTTCCATTCGAGATGATGATTTTTGGATCATGACATCTAAAAAGGGGAGTTGGTTGTTTTGTTCCGATTCTATCGTGAATTTGATCGTCGGTTCTTTACCATTTATATGATCCAAGAAAATGTTTAAGTCTTCTTCACTTCGATTCCAGATAGCAAAAACATCAGCCACGTATCTCCACCATATTTTTGGACCATTGTGGAATGTTTCAACGAAGGATTCTTCAAAGTATTCTATGAATATGTTACTTGAAATGGGTGACAAAGGAGAACCCATCGCCATACCAAACTCTTGTTGATAAAATTCGTTCTTGAATTGGAAATTATGTTTTTTCTGAGCATAGTTTGAGTAATTCTATGATGGCACTGACATCCAGTTTTGTACTTGTCTTCAGTGATGTGTCATTTTCTGATCTTTCCTTCACGATTTCTAGGGTTTCATCAATAGGGACATTAGTAAACAAACTTTTGACATCAAAACTTACTAGGAGATCTCCATCTTGAATTTGTAATTCATTCAATTTCTCCAGAAGGTGAGGGGTATTCCTTATAAAATTATTTCCATTTCCAGATAGGGGTTTCAGAATGTTGAGTAGGTATCTAGCGAGTTTTCGTGAAGGAGATCCAATGGAACTTACAGGAGGGCGTGGATGGTTTGTGTATTTTTGGTAATCCATTAAAATGTGAGGGGTTTGCTGTAGTGTGATACTAGGTCTCTGCGTTCTGTTTTCGTGAGTATGTTTTTGTGATTAGCTAAAGTTCGGTATATTTTGCTTTCTATTGATGGGGTTGGATTTTTGTTCAGTTTTTAGTAAACTTCGTTTACTGATATGGTAATGACTTGATTGAGTGTGTGATATGTGATGTTTGAGATCATTTGCGTTAGTTTGTTCTCATGATCAGTAGTGTTCATGATGACTGTCGCGTTACCTGCATCAGCTGGAAGTATTTAGATCTGATTGTCTGATCGAAGAGATCTCAATGCATCTCTTTCGTATTTGTTCAAATCACTTCTAGGATGATAAGGTTGTGTAAGTGCGTTTTTGCAGTCAGATCTGTAATCACCTGATATTTCAGGTGGTAAACGTTGGGCTGTTGCTTCGATGACAGTGATCATTTCTACCGTTGGAACCATTTTTGGTGCAACTGCGAAGTTCAGTCCCTTTGCCAACACAAGTTTTTCGCGTATGTCTAAGTTTTTTGATGACAAATTGATTACAGTTCTATCAGAAATTTTTGTTGTTGTTTGATATGTGTTGTTGGTGTATTTGTTTCTCTTCCAATAATTTGTGAAATTTGTTTATATGTATTTCTACACTTGTATAGATTATCCTGATTATATTTTCATTTTCAGACTGTGAAAGGTTACCCAAAAAACATGTCAAGAAACAACACAGGAGTTCAAAAAGTATTGCAATGAATGGTCTTTTTCAACAAATGTTTTTTGAGTGAGAAATTTTGTTTCGATGAAAAGTTCTGGTGAAAAATGCAATAGAGGTCGCATGTTTCTCCCCTTTGAAAGATCACAACAAAATTCAAACAATATTCATAGGTAGCCTTTTTGTTGGTAGAACATGCCCACCATAGCCATTCCTTCAACTCTCCAGCAATTTCAAGAAAAAAATATATTTTTTTCTCATACTTGGAATCATGTAACTCTTCAAGGAAAGGCCTAAGAGCTTTCGTTTACATGAAAGACCCCCTTTAATTTTTGACAAGGAATCACCTCTTGGAAACTTCCGCACTTGTTTCCTAACACCTGGTATATATCTAATATATAAAAACAATAACTAAGATATTAATATATAAACTATTATATGCAATTCATATTAAACTCCTCGATTGTATACTTGATAACAAAGTAGCACTGCTTCAATCATGTGCCCGCGCTATAAGGTAAGGTACGTCTACCAAAGTCTTGAGCCGGCGTCTTGACAATCCCCAAGCCGACCTCGTCAAGTCTCGCGTCGTGAGAATGGTCGACCGCGTAGGTCAGCTTGTCAAGCGTAAACTCGAGGTGGCTCGACCATACCCATGAACGTCGATAGATTCTACAAACATCAAAGGCGCGAGGCTTGACTAGCAAGCGTGTTGGCTACGACGAGAAGCCGGTGACTTTGGAGAGAGAGAGAGTTTGTTGGTATCAAAGTATTATGTATCAACATGGAGTGGAATTCAGAAGCAGTTATTAAATTCTCAGCTCCATATGAGAAAGAGGATATGATTTGAGACCACAAAAAAATTATAATTATGCGATGCTGCACATGCTATCCCCGCTATCCGTTCTAACCTATTGTACTGGACAATGCCTTCCTTCTTAGGCTCGTGTACCAACCTCCAGCCACTGCTAGACAACGAGTCGTTCGAGATTGCCTAAACACTCCTGTGCTCCGCATAATCTTCCAAGCCAAGCTCGTCAAGTCTCGCGCCGTGAGACGCCGGCTTCAGCCACTTTGTACTGAGAGCAGACGACGCTTATTCAACAAAAAGTTGAATGATCTGCTTATACAAAGAAAATAGCTTTGTAGATTTTCAATTGATGCCGGTAAATGCAATAACTCGGAGCGTCCTGTATTGGATCGGCGCAGCGGCTGCGGTCGGGAGATTGTGCATTCGGTTGAGTCCACCAAAGCTTCAAATACATCAGATTTCCATTAGACTGAGTTTTCTGGTCATTTCATTAAATAAACTAACGGAGAAAAAAATTCAGCCTTGTAGAAATGAGTCAAACAATTTTACCTTATGTGGGTGGTAGACCTTTGAAAGCAACGCTTTCGACGCGGTAGACTATCATTTTGTTCACTTGTGATATCAACACAACAAGTGGGAGAAATAATCAGCTTTGTAGAAATGATGACAGCCGACTGTCACCGCCTCCCTTATTATTATCCTCCAAAATGTATCCGCTTGAGTGAAAGTAGTACAGAATTCATTCCATCGATAGTTCATATGTTTCTTTGTTTGAAAAAAGCATTTACTTACTATTCGATATGTATGATTGGGTGGCTCGTATAATGTGCAGACTCCCATAAGGGTCATAAGTGAATCTGCATGCATATCCCACAGGAAATCATTTCATTTCTGTCAACCAAATTATTTTCACTTTTATACATCTCGGCTGCTCCATTCCAAAACACAGTATGTGAAAAAAATTGAATCGTGAGGGAAACGAGATTCAGTGTTTTTGTTTGGCCTTGAGACGTTTTTAATGCTATATTTATGATTATACGGGTACGTGTTACAGTTCGTCGTATAGTTATTTCTACATACTCAAATTGTACGTATTTTTAGTTGTTGCTATGGATTTGGTACATGCTTGGTTTTGGCATTGAATATGAAAAAATTTTGTGTATCTCAAATCCGAGTACCTACATCAAAAATTAAATAAATAACAGTTCAGAATATGTAAGTAGTAATATTTTACTGAATTCAAGATAACAAAACACTATGATTATGTCCAACGTTCATAGTTTAGAAATACAATGGTTGGTTACAATCTTTAATAGATAATGAACAAATATTTTGAACCAAAGAAACTACTACATACTACCCTCTAAATTGCTGTTGTCATACTCCTCGACCAAATCTGGAGCAGAATCGCTTTCATGAAGATTTTTCCAGAAATTCAACCTGTTTATCGGCATTAACGGTCCCAATACTTTTATGATTTCGTGTTTTTTTTATGTCAGTATTCCACGTACTGGTAGAACTTCTGGAATGCTCTGAAAATTGAATTTCTTCTGCAAAAAATCTGTAGATATAAACTATTCTTGGTCGAAATCAGTTTTATAATCCAAGATTATTTTCCCTTTCATACTTCAACTATAGGATTCAACAAAAAACTTCTCATGGGATCGGATACTTTGGCATTTTCACGGACTTGCCTTTCCTTCTTTTTCCACTTGTGGAAAACAGTAACATCCAAAACTTGAAGACCTTTTTTGGAAGACATTACCGCCGCTGTGAGGTCATTGTAATCATATATATTACCAATCTTGTTAATTTTGTTTTCGATATTCCCGTGAATGCTATCGGCGCTCATATGACCCTTTGTGAGATAACGGAAAGTCACACAATCAGGTCCGTTTCCTTGATTTACCAGCCAAACCACCGATGTATAAAGTATCCAGTTTTTATTGTGCCCTGTACAATTATCTGACCAAATAATGAACTCTTTGACATCTCGTTCTTCCTCGAAAAATGGCATCAACAATATGGTTACCATCACGTCCTGCCAAACCTTCATGCCACATGGAGCAATAATTTTTGAATGAAGACTTCTTTTTTATCGAAGCAAATGTCAAATTGAATGCTGTGAGGAGGCTTAAAAAATTACTATCTTTTACGGAAGGCATGTAAGGTATTAATATCACCTTTTGCAAATCCATTGAATATATTCTGACGTTTTGATTGTCAGGTATCATCTTCGTGCTATTTGTCAGTGGCTTTTTTAGCTTTATTTTTGTGTGTCTTCCACTCCTCGTCATTCAGAAAAGTCAGTTCCTCAACATCTCTGGCCTGTGACTTATTCTTCAAGTTTCACATTCTACACAAACGTCAGATTTGGGCATGCATGAAGAAATATGCATTAATTTTATGGTCTTCCTGTAGAGTTCAATTTTACAGAAACCGGGATATTCACGTTCAAAATCATCAAACATGGATTGTACTGTTAAGTCTCTTGATAAATATCTCATATTAGGTGCATTGTGATGTCGATAGTGAGTAATACAAGGCTTGAACTTGTTGATGTGATTCATAATGATAGTTCTTTCCCGTTTTCTCTTATAATGTCCTGTGGTACCCCTATTTTCTCTTACAGCTGCCAGCAAAGGGCTTTTTTCATCGCGGCGCATAATTCTGTAATAACAGAATCGGTATTTAGAAAAAACTTGCGACAAATGCATCTACTTTTGGAAAGAAAAATTTTCGACTTTCGCTTTTTGCGAAGCCTTTGCCAGGTTGAGCTTGGACAGTTCTTCTCATTACAGGCACCATTTGGACATTTTTAGCCAACCATTTACGGCGGGAACTGTAATCCAACAACCAGTATTCTTCCCAAAACTTTTTCATTTTCCGTTAACTGTTTATATTTTCGGTTTTCTTTTTGTCGTCTTTCAATGGGAGGCTATAAGTTGGTTGAAGTAGATGCTGTTTCATTAACTGGATTATACATTTGAGGTAAGTCGTTGATTGTTTCTTCCACATAATCCAATGAACTGTCGAAACTCCGTAATCTATTATTGCAATTATTGTTGGTTTCAGGATCAAAATCGAGATCGGCAATACTATCGTCACTAAAGTTGGTAACACTCATCTCTTCATCTAGGTCAAAATTGTCTGAAAAACAATAAACTCCAATTAAATTTGAAAAAAAAAACGAGATTAATAATACGTTTATTATTATTATTTTGTTAACGTAGCACTACTTCACACTATGTTCATAGTCAGCTCATAGAAAAATATATCCGAATATTATTATCAAACCATATCTAAATTTATTTTAATTGACCGTACGTGACCAAAAATTGAGGTTATGAAATTGTTTCTGAAATATTATAAATGAATTTTAAGTCATTTAGCTTTACTACTTACTGATTGTTCAAGCACATGTCCACCATCAATCTTCCACGATTCATAATTATTCGTTTGTTTCACTACGAATTCCAGAACAAACGGAAGAACAGAACTATTACGCAGCACACAACATGCATAAAACCGCTTCGCAGGGTAACTGACATCTTAACAATGGTAAACACTGAAACGTTTGAATTTTTTATTCAGCCTTGAATCCTTAAAACACAGTAATTGTTCATATACTGTGTTTACTATTTGCTGACCGACGTGATCTTATGTCTTTCAAATTGCCAAAACAGAGCATCTGGTATATACTGTGTTTTGGTCTGGAGAAAGCATATACTATGTTTTGAAATGTGAAGAGGAGAAAATTTGTGCAGATACTAGGTTGTGGGTATGTCATATCTCTGAATCTATTGCAGCTATCAGCAAACAGGCCAGGTTGAAAGATGCGTCCAAACACAGTATATCCAAATATATAGAAATATCATTTTCTGAAAAAATGTTGGTTACTGTGTTTTGGAATGAAGCAGACGATCTGTGGCTTGACCAATAGAGACTCTTGGACTAATTGTCTTTGGTTACGCTAAATCTAAGAGTGTATTCATGATAGGCCAGTAGAGATAGACATGATTTTCCCAAAATTTAATGATAATTACAAAAGTTTCAAAATTGTGTGAAGGACTTCCATATGGTATTTGGTCTGATTTTGCAACCCTTTTTTCTGAACGGAAGATGTTGAAAATGAGGATTTAATGAATTTTCACATTATTAGGTCTGCAAATTTCCGAAGTTTTGAAAAATAGCAATTTACATCCTCTGATAAATTTGCAACCATTCAAACAAAACGGAAATGTTTGTTTTATCGACAAAAATTGTTGTTGGTCCTAATTTTTCGATGAAATTTCCAAAAGTTCTGCAAACTCGAAAATTACTAAAATAATGTTCCTGAGAAAAGTTTCACTCTCAACCTCTTGCGTCAAACGGAAAATACATTTTCCATTAGATTGTTTTTTTTTATTAAAATAAGTATCGGAATTATTACAAAAGTTTCAAATAAAGGTTGCAAGTGGAGATGTCCTGACGTAGAATGTTTTTATTAATTTGCAACCTCATTTGCAACCTCGTGTGCAACACGGAAATGAGGATACAATCAAAAGAAAAATATTTTCGTAGTTGTACTTTACCAAAAACAGCAAAAGTTTTGCGAATCGGGCAGCAACTCATTTTACCAATTGGTGGCAGTATAATAATTTGCAAACTATGTTACAAATTGGAATATTAGGAATTATTTTTGCAACACTTGTGTTATCTGAATAATAAGGATCTTTATATACCTAATAAATGACATTCTTGTGTTACCAAAGAAATACTCTTGAGTACGTTTGATGGAGGATCGAGTATCTCTCGACACGTTTTCATAATTTTCTTGATTCATCAGAAAATAGAAGAAATATTGAGATTCAAAAAACACTCGTACAGTAATTGTATTGAAAGAGCAAACAATAGCGCGTCACAGGAAACAGTCAAATTTCTTCCTCACCCTGCCCAGGTCGAGTTTGTAGGCATATATTCACCAAGAGTGGGAGTGCAGATAGTGAACTGTTTGAACATTGGCAACACAGCTTCTGTCCGTTCTCGATTTATTTTGGATTTGGTTATTCATTCGAGTCGATTGCTGGATGGAAGCAGTGGCGTCGACAGAAGTTCACACAAACTGAACAGCCGATTTATTCCATTATTTGTTTTTCAATGCTTTTTTTAGGATGATTGTAATCACATTCTTAATGGCCATATAAATTATTTTTCAAATACTCAATGCTACAGTCGAAATGTATTGCAAAAAACTAAGTAATTTCAAATGATACTCATGGTGTGTTTCAAATATGACGGAAATATTTTGTGATTTATATTCCGATTCTATTCAAAATTGTTATCTGGAAATTTTTAGGAACGCAATAAATTATGAATTACATGTCTGAATTCGAGAATTCAAGATGGCGGATGAAGTTTTGTGATCTATGTTTTCATTCGTATAGGAGTGTTCGATGTCGATCATTAAGGATTTTTTGTCAAAATTCAAGGTGGCGGACGGGTTTTTTTACTAATGGTCCGATTGATTCTTTTGAAAATTAATATCCTATGGTTTTTGAGGTCTAGAATAATGGATTCCATGTTAAAATTACAAAAATTAAGGAAGTTGAAATAAAATAAATATAACACTAACATTTATTCAAATGCACTAAAATGGAACAATGTTTTATTAGATGTGTGAGATAAGTTATTCTGTGTTCAAACTGAATTGACAAACTTCTGAGTCTGTAATAACCGGTTATCAGATGGGAATATCATCACACATCTAACAAAATATGATCTTTTTCAGTGCATCTGAACAAAAGCTTGCCTTGGAGAAGTTTTTCATTTTTACAATTGTATCAGCTTTCTGTCTTCAATCAGATACAAAGTTCCCGATCGAAAAATCGTTTGTTTTGCAAAATCCAAGGATTTCATGGAAGATATATTTTTTGTTTGGACTCTGTGGTCCCATAAGAATTCGGGAATCCTAATTTTTCCTATTCATCATGTCTGTCATATCACTTTCCCTCTTAAAAATCATCTTAACCAGAAAACACTGAATTTCCCGAATTCACACAAATGCGTTGTATCATTTGCTCAAAAAAAAATCTGTTAAAAAAGGCATAAAACTTCCAACCGACAACTGTGTTACGTCACCTCTTCATTTTAAAATTTATATGAATCAAGAAAATGAGACTACGTGTCGATAACATTTCAGTCCTCTATTCGAATTCAATGGAATTTTTTATGCGAAACCACAATTGGAGTAAGAAAGTCGAGTGGAAAGGTTAATTATAATTCAAGAAATGAATTCCTGTAAAAATTTAATTTGAGATGTAATATCGATCCCACAAATTTTTATTTTTCAGCAAAGTTTCTGTTTGATGATGAGAATTATTCACTTGCGAGATTTACAATCGATAACGTTTTGATATCCTCACTTCCATAGAGCATCGATTATTCATGTTAAAATCTCTTCGATTGCTATAAAGTCATGTTGTGACAAGTGAAAATTTTTAATGAAGAATGATTGATCTAATGCAATAAAAAATTAATGTCTTCCAATACTTTTCGAACAGAATTTAGCATAATTTTGTACTCTTTCGATTGTTGCATTCGAAAATGTTGGATTCAAATTATTTTGCTGATTATTCTAAAACAGTGATTGTTTCAAAGACTGATAATTGATTTGAAATTTTGTAGTGGTTAACAACGTAACCGTTTCGGGTGCAATCAACCAGTAGAGATATTTCAAAACCTCATGGCATGAGACATGCGCGAAGGCGTTGCAAAAGCTACAGAATAAATACCAAAATCACCATATCCTGAAAACATTGATCTCCCAATCACTAGCAGTGAGGCGAGCGTTGTGAAATTCACTGGTAGAATCATGCAAAAGACTATTTATTGAACAAATAACTAATGAAAATGGAACAAAACAATAATTATAACCACCTGTGCAACAGCAAATTTTCAGTAATGCTGGATGTTTTTAATTGGGATAGCAGATTTGTCATCCGATATGTTTTGGTCATCTTCGCATAGAAGGCCACATGACACGAGATTTTGAACCAACTGTAGACATATGTTGGTCGAATATATATCTTAAACCTATTTGCACAATGTTTACAATTTATGGCCGAATTATTTTAAAAAAATTATATAAAATTTTCATTCAATGGACCGATATTATCTTCATTTGCAACCACAATAGAAAACTTTTGTGATTATTTCAATGCTTGTGTGTACTGAAAATGGCAGCGTCGATAAAAAAGTTTGATAAATAAATGATAAGTTTTTCAGAAATGGTTGCAAATGTACGTGAATATGTTAAAAATCCATTCACCAATTTGCAGAATTTTTTGTAATTTTTTCCAAACAAAATACAATGAAAACTTTAAAATTACAGAAAACAACGTTCAGTAACTTTTACAAGGTTTCAAACTCAATGAAATGTTGTAAACCATCATTACTATCGGTATGTCTAGTTTGCAGAATTTTTGCGATTTTCATTGCAAAATGAAGCATAAAAACATTTCTTGCGATTAAAACAATATTCCGTTCATCGCAGAATTCTGCAAAATGTTATAGTTTGTTTTCGTTAATGAACTAACATACCATTGAAGTTTGAAAACTTTTGGAATTATTGTGAATTGATTGTCTATTTCTACTGGCCTATGAAGCTAGTTTAACAAATATATTCCTTAAGCAATAATAGATGATCTAGAAATATACACCTGAGACACTCATTACTGCCTTTCTGTATGTTTATACTTCCTGGACGTTTTTACTAGTGTCATAGGATTTGAAATAATCGTTTTCTAATATAGATGCCGTATTTGCACCTTCTTATGATAGGTCATAACATCTGAATGTGTTTTTGGAAATGAAAAAAATTTACAATATATTCTTATTCGTAATAGCAAAATTTTGGAAACATATGAAAACTTGAAATGGAAGCAAAATAGGTTGAATTACATTTTCATTATATAAAGTCTCTATTTGTTAGTCGCAATAATTATTTTCCTTTCACTGGTGTTATTTTTTAGCTGTTTTTGTTTTGTTTCAATTTTTTCAACGTTTGTCTTGATCATACCATATTTCTTTATTTTGTATGCATCGAACAATCATCTGATGAAGTTTGTATTGCATTTTTTTTCAACATTTATTCTGTTGTTTCAACTCTGCTTTGTTTTTTTTTCGAAATTATTTTGTAACGTCAATACTTTATTTTTCAATGAACACATTGAATAATTCATATTATAGTGTTGAATTCATATTATATTGCTTTTTTCAGCTAAAACTCATGGAAGAATCTTCTACAGAGAAAAGAATCGAATATGTTTCTAGTATCCTGGATGACAAGCTGCCATTCTCCAGAGAATTAATCAGAAAAAATTTTGAGAGGCCTCGTTAAGAGATTGAAGGCCCTCAAAACATATAATCCATCCTCCGACATCAGATCAAAATATTTATTGAAGTCTGGGGAAGAATTTATAAACAACGTCTTGCCTGATTGGGGCTTTCGAAATTATTCGGAAAATCCGTAGAAGTATTGACGTTCGGGAAACCACTTCAGCGTACTAGAAATGTAGATTTAGTGAAGAAAATAGAATCCACTTCTGTAAATGAACATGAATTCACATTAATGTGTTTTGTTTCACAAAATATATCGAAGGGAATTCGAACTATTGAAAATTAGTATATTAAGATTTAAAAAATGTTATGCATTTGAATAAACGTTTGTATTTAAAAGTGTTTATAATAACTATTTTATTTCGTGCTTTTTAGTACTTGAGTACGTCTCAATCTATGTATTTTGTTTGAAGCATCGTTATAATGAAATCTGTTCCTCCTGTTAGTCCTAAGGTATTTAGTCCTTCAATGAGGAGACCATCCAAAGATTAACTCATCCGCCATCTTGCAGTTGCCATCTTCAATTTGTGAATTTCAACTAGAATCAATAATCTAAATTTATAATCTCCGACCCCGAATACCCCCGCATTCCAATTCAGAATAGAATCGAACTATAAACACAGATCATTGGCCATCTTGGAGCCGCCATTTTAATTTCATGAATTTTGGAGAAAAATTCATAATCTTCGACCCCGAAAACCCCCACATACCAATTTTGAATCGAATCGGACTATAAACCTAAATCTCGTTCGCCATCTTGGAACGCCATTTTGTTTTTTTCTCTAACAAAAATTTGATGAGCATTTCAATTTGATTAATTTTGACAAAAAAATTATAATATCCGACTCCGAAAACCACCACATACAAATTTTGAATAGAATCGGACCATAATCACAAAACTTCATCGCCATTTTGGAGCCTCAATCTTGAATTTTTTCCGAAAACCATCACATATCATTTTTCAATTGAATCGAACATAATAAAAAAACTTGAATCTATGAATTTCGACAAAACTTTTATAATTTACGACCCCGGAAACCCCCACTCACAAATTTTGAATAGAATCGTACCATAATCATTAAACTCGTCCGCCATATTGGAGCCGCCATCTTGAATTCATGAATTTTGACAGAAAATTTTGAATCAAATCGGACCATAATTACAGAGTTTGCCCGCCATTTTAAAGACGCTATTCTGTTTTTTTCTCTAACAAAAATTTAATAATGCATTGTCACCGATGGTATGAATACTTGCCAAATTTCAGCTCAATCGGATGTCGGCAAGTGCTCCAAAAATGCATTAAAATTTTGAACCGGAAAGAATGACAGAACGAACGAATGGCATACGAATGAAGCAAGTTAAATAAAAGCTTGTGAAAAGAAGAACCCAGTCAGAACCAAGATATAATAAATAATAGTTTAAAAACTAAAAAACACACTTTAATAGAAAACTAAACTAAAAAGTAGAAAATAATTTTAAATGAGTTTGAAATAAGAATACAGTGATTAACAACAAATTTATTTCATCGTAAAAAAGCGTGGGGTACTTGATGTCAATTGTTGTTGAAATTTCATGGACAGATATTGGTAAAAGTATAATCACTATAAAAATATCTTGAAAAGCACCCCACGCTTTTTTACCATGGAATAAATTTGTTGTTAATCACTGTATTCTTATCTCAAACTCATTTGAAATTATTTTCAACTTTTCAGTTTTGTTTTCTATTGAAGCGTGTTTTCAGTTTTCAAACTATTGTTATCATTATTTAATTTTTTTAACTATTATTCTTCAATTTTGAATAGAATCGGACTATTATCACAAATCTCGTCCGCCATTTTGGAGCCGCCGTCTTGATTCCTCCAA
Organism: Gonioctena quinquepunctata; assembly: GCA_018342105.1. Classification (NCBI taxonomy): domain Eukaryota; kingdom Metazoa; phylum Arthropoda; class Insecta; order Coleoptera; family Chrysomelidae; genus Gonioctena; species Gonioctena quinquepunctata. The sequence continues at coordinate 2,967 of JAFIRS010005328.1, read as the reverse complement.
TTTTGACCTCAAAACCCCCACATACCAATTTTGAATAGAATTGGACCATAATCACAAAACTCGTTCGCCATTTTGGAGCCGCCATCTAGAATTTTTCAATTTTTACAAAAGAATCACAATGTCATGGCTCCCAGGTGTTAGTAAGAAAAAACCACACACCTGATCGCCAAATGTTATGGGTTGCTCCACACTCAGGGCGTTAATTAATAATGTACCTAACCGACTACCAAATGGGTAGATGGCCGGTGGTTTTAATAATTACCCCAAGTATGTATTGAAAGGAGATCTTAATCGCCCGGGGGTCATTAATCAAAGAGATCTTCGATTAAAATAGAAGAAGATCTAAGAGCGGCTTTAGTCTTCTCTCTACCCTGAGGAGATAGTTGAGCGAGGGTTGTTCATTTTATGATTCAGATTTAGACCTTACTTTTATTCAATTCAAGAAATAATGCACTGGAAAGAGTAAATAAAATGAATATAATTAATCTAATCTTAAAATACACACGAAATCGTATAACATAACCAATCAAAACAAAATATGCTATATCGCTATCAAACAAATTATAGAAGATGATAGTATGTCGAGATTTGGTCTACAAAAGGGTAGTCACTAATTTCAATATTTCTCTTCATTCTTATCCTTTTTACTCTCAACCAAGGTATAACCTAACCCTGTATATGATAGTAACCAAAATATTTAGGAATAAAGTACTTGGAGAATTGACTTTCCAAACATGATCTTTCAAACGTACTTACATAATTCTCAGGTAAATCACTTGCACCCCACCTTAACAATTGTATTAGACGAATAGAAATTATTAATTTTACTCGCGCCTTCATTAATTTGGATTATTACGGTTTGTTTCATTTACTTTAGTGTCTTAACTTTATCTAGCTACTTGTCCTGGACTATGAATAGGGATTATGAAATGGTCATAGAAAATATCCAGATTTATGATGGTACTTAAACGAGGATGGACCGGTAGTTATTAGCTTTGTAGAGCCGAATTGACATTGTAAATTACTTTTGAACAATAACTTATTTCGCACTAAGGTGAGATTAATGATGCAACCAATTTCGCTTCATTATGAATTATCTTGAATTTTTTGTATGTGTTACTTCACTTATTTCAGCATTGAATATAATTGTACTTGTAATAACGATTTCTAATTAAATGCTCGCGTGCATGGAGTCAAGTATATCTGATGACTGTCGAATTATTACTCTCTTCTTCTTTAGATTCAAGTTTCTTTATATATATATCCTCGGCTCCCTCCTCTCGTTTGTGTTATTCCATTAATTTCATTCGTGATTTTTATGTGTACTCATTAATTGTTTTTATTATACTAGCGCATAAGAATGCTTCAAATAGACCGCCCGTCCGATGATGTATTTATAGATTTTTATGTGCGGTCGGCATCAATCCATAGAAAGGTCGGCTACATTTTACGTTTAATTTATTAACAGAGAAAGAATTTCTCCTGTATTTCACCGCGAACAATGAGTTACTCTTCAACCGTATTGGTCATTAAATGAAACAGTCTGAGATAATTATGCATTCCTTCGAGAGTTAATGGTGCACGTGTTAGAACTTGATTATGGTTATTTCTTTTTATAAATGATTATGACTAGGCAGGGTTACCACAACAATATTGGACCCCAAAAACCCCCACATACCAATTTTGAATAGAATCGGACCATAATCACGAAACTCGTCTACCATTTTGGATCCGCCATCTAGAATATTCCAGTTTTGATAAAAGAATCATAATCTCTGACCACGAAAATCCTCAGATACCAATTTTGAAGCGAATCGGATCATAATCCACAAAACTCGTACGCCATATTGGGGCCACCATTTTGTTTTTTTTTTTGCATTGTCACAAATTTCAAATCATTCGTACGTCTGGAAGTGAGTCAAAACGCGCCCAAAGGAGTCGGTTACAAACATACGATTACAAACAAACATACAAATTGAAGCTAATATAAAGCGTGTAAAAAATAGTGTGTTACCAGACGACACCAATTTTATTTATCGATTATTAGAAAAGCAGGCATGGTACTGGTTAAAACTGAAAGTGTTCATGATGATATTATTCGGTGGGTGGAAAAACTTTCTATTATTGAATCGGACAAAACAGTCAGTCTTTTGGGGTTTCAAACAAAGGCCACCTGTGCTATTAGAAATACAGAAAAGAAATAGCTGAGTGATAAGTAAAACTTTTAGGAGTAACTTTCGACAAACATCTGCAATGGGCAATGGGTAGATCATATAAAAATATTATCCAATGAGTTGAGGAGCAGTTGCGACACACTGAGAAAATCTGGAAAACATACTAGTATTTAAAAAATATATTTCATGGTTTACTCTTTGAATTATGACCACGACATCTTGAATTGCAAACTGTAAAATATTTTTATCGTAAAATTATTGTTGCTAAGACTCTTTTATGTTACTAAGACACCAGTTATATATTAACATATTGTACTATATAGAATGATCGTATTTTATTGTACAACGGTTAGGTATAAAATAAGCTAGTTATTTCTGTATCATTTTCCCAAACCTCAGAATACACGAAATAGAATTGTGCTAAAAACATGGTAAAAGAATTAGTCACGTAGGTGTTTTTTTACCTTCAAATTGAATTGCCTGCTATGCGATTGGTTGCTACTATCAGTCCGTCGAAGATTCGGAGGGAGAAACTACGCTATTCGCTGTGTGCAAGACTGATAATGCCCTCTAATGACTCGATTGCTGAAGTTTTTTTTTGTTTTATTTTCAATACTCACTATGTAAAATTTACATTTTTTTTAAAAATTTTTAAATAATCTACCATGATGTAACAATTTTGTCTCACTACTAGTTCCAGACGATCAAAAGTTGTTTTCTGTCAAAGAAAAAATTAAGTAAATGATAAAAATATTTTTATTGATACGATAGTTCACCGCATGTTATGATATTT
>JAFIRS010005327.1:0-59934 GCA_018342105.1 Gonioctena quinquepunctata | reverse complement strand
TCGTCTCGTAAAATTCGGCCCCCTTTTACATCACCCTGTATATATATATATATATATATATATATATATATATATTGGAATTGCACCCAGTTATTGTTTTGACATCTATAATCTGTGCGGGTGGCTTGGCCCCTAATATCTTGGAATTTTAAAATCCAGTTTCGTCACTTTAACAGGTCACTAACAAATTTTAAAAAAGGCCTACCCACGTATCAATATCGTACTTCTCATGCGTTTAACGCAAACATCGATTTTCGAGAATGAGAGAAATTCGTTACGAATCCAAAAAAGACACACCATCCGTCTCAGCCTGTTTCATGGTTTCCCCAATCATCAGGACGGCTTTTTCTCTTTCAAATTCCCCGCATCGGATTTCTCGTTGGTTCATACCTTGGCCAATACAAACATGTGAATTGCATCAGATTTTGATAGTGACATCTTAATCTGTGGGAAAACTGGCCCCTAATATCGTGGAATTTTAAAACCCGAGATTTCGTGCACTTTAACAGGTCACTAACAAATTGTTAGAAAGGCCTACCCACGATATCAATAGCCCGTAATTTCTCATCCCGTTTAACGCAAACATCGATATCGAGAATGAGAAAAATTTTTACGAATCCAAAAGACACCCATCCGTCTACGGCCTGTTTCAAGAAAACGGTGCGAATTTAGAGACCACAAGCCGTCCGATTTGGGAAACCATGACACGATATTAGGTCCAAGCCACCGCACAGATTATGGGTCATATCAATTCTGATGCAATTCACATGTTTGTATTGGCCTAATTATGAAACCAACGAAAATCCGATGCGAATTTGAAAGACCACAAAGCCGTCCGGGTGATTGGGAAACCATGAAACAGGCTGTAGACGGATGTTGTGTCTTTTGAATTCGTAACAAAAATTTCTCTCATTCTCGTATCGATGTTTGCGTTAAAACGAATAAAGCGATAGATTCGTGGGTGGCCTTTCTAACCAATTTTTAGTGCTGTTAAAGTCCCCGAAATCTCGTGTTTAAAAAAATTCCCGATATTAGGTCCAAGTTCACCGCACAGATTATGACACTTTTCAAAAAATCTGATGCAACCCCAAATTTTGTATTGGCCTAATTTTGAACCAACGAGAAACCGATGCGAATTTGAAAAGACCAAAAGCCGTCCTGATGATTGGGAAACCATGAAACAGGCTGTAGACGGATGGTGTGTCTTTTTGGATTCGTAACAGATTTCTCTCATTCTCGATATATATATATATATATATATATATATATATATATTTTTGGGTTTCCTTGGGTTCCAGATTCGGTTGTATGAAAACGAGAAGAAAATTACATTTTTTTAGACGTTTCGCCCTCGTTCGGGGGCATCTACGAATGGCAGTACTTAGGCTTATGCCATTTTCGCTTATGACGTGTTCAATCAAGTACCATTCAAAAAGTGGGAATACAAACTGTATACCAAAATTTTCAAAAAAATATTTTTCCTTTAAAACCCATTTACCCTTGAAAATGTGTGCTTTTTTCGTCGAAATACGAGCACTTTCATCTAATTTTTTTACTGAACTATTCTAATTAGCCAAATTTCCAGAAAAAAAGTGCTACTTTTTTTCAATCAAGTTCCAAAAGGGGCATATAAAAAATAAATCCTCAAAAATAACATTAGTTTTTTTGCGGAAAGAAGATAAGTTTCAATAATTTTTCAACATTCCCAATTTATTTATTTAATGAGTTGGGTTTTTGGAAAGTTTTGATCATATTAATGCAAATTTCCAAACAATTTCATTTTTATTTTCATAAAATGATTTTACCAAAACTTGGCTTTACCTTTCTATATTCCAAACTTGGACCATTTTTGGCAGGAAATAGCAGATTATTCAGTGCGGTTCAAGCTAACCCACTTCCAGTCCACTAGGCTGCTTGACTTTAATAATTTTTTGAAGCTAAACCATGTTATTTGAGAAAATTTTACATAAAATGAGCTACCCTTTTCGAATATAGTATTTGTTTTCCGTTACTTCACCCCCACAAATATTTTTTTTTTTTTCAAATTCCTGTCCTGTTAGGCTGAAGAACTTTCCAGATTATTAGAGTACGCACTTTTCCAAACATGGTATAAAAAAATCACCATCGTCCAAACCATTTTGAGGTAGATATCTCTATTTACTCCTTTCTTTTGATTTCAGTCAGAGTACATAGAAACATTGGGATGAGTTTAGGGAGATTATTCAAAAATTTTAGTCGATAGAATTCAGAACAATTGTGATTCTGTCAAACAAATTCAATTGTCTCATAAATTGTTGAAACACTTTCAGTGAATTACATTATTGACCACGCGTTGAAAGTTGTTGAACTCTGGTAAATCTAATTTTTGTAGTTTATAGATATTTACTAACTATATGTCTCAACCTGTATGTTGAGATGTATTTTAAAATTGAGTGTTTGTTTTTTTGTTCCATCATTTTCAATACAACACTGTGACGTATAAATCGTACATGATATAACATCACCTTTTGAGATTACAAACATCCAAAAGATAAAAAAGAAACCCAAGACACTTGGACCAAAACTAACTCTTACAATTATTTTCATATCCTAGACCTGCAAACAACTACAAGTGAGACGCTAAATTGGAAACATTAAACACATTTACCCTTATGTATGTAAATCGTCAAAAACATTGGACAGTCTCAGAACAATGAGCTTCCACCAAGGAACACAACACACCAGTGGTATATGTTTTTTTCGTTATACCAACAGATTCAGCAATATCTCACTAAAATGTCAGTCAGAATTTATGATTCAGGAAGAACTACTTTTTGTATATATATATATATATATATATATATATATATATATATATATATATATATAGTAATATAAGTTGATTGAATATCTTGTTTCATTGCTGCATTGCTATTAGGAGGGAATATTCTTTATCTGAATCTCATAGGAACTTTTTTTCACTATATGGCATAGCCTAGGTAACCTAAATGACACTCAAGTCGTTACACTATTTGTGAAAAATTATTAAATCAAAAATACCGACGAGCCTTTCAATAAAAACTAATTAAAAATCTCAACGCTTCCAGTTCTCCACTCTGTTGAAACAATACCTTCTAAGAGCTCGGTTCACAGCAAAATTATGGTAAAATGCGCACGAAAATTCATGTAGTTATCTTGATCCAGAAGACTATGAATGGATTAAAAACGATAATATACATCATTTTAAATGGTTCGAGGGACAACCGTTTCCATCCACAATCGAAGATATTTTGCTGGATTAAGATCAAAATGATCAAAATAAAATGATTAAAATATACCTGGGATGATAGCACTAGTGATAATGCTATGGATGTGCTTCCTTAAACCCTTATTACACTATGCCTTTTTCGTGCCTATTTGTCTGCCTGACTGGCGGTAGCTGAAATTTTAAACAAATACGCATGCGCGCGAGGCTATTTTGTTGAATGTTTCAGGCATGAAAATAAATAGGACTGGTGCTATTTTTTCCGCCTGAATCGGGGGAATTTCAAGGACGTTTGTGGAAATGTCAGGTTTGCCAAAACAGTAATTATCTATTGGACTTGACATAACCAACAAATAAATGAAAATAATCACATAGTTTTGGTTTTGTTCAGTATGACAGAAAAGAAGAAAAAAATCTTGTACCAGGTGAGGAAAAAGTTGAAACAAATAGTCCAGGTGTACTAAATTACTTAATCATTTAAGGTAAATGTCAATTTTCCTTAGGTTTGCAGCTCTGAAATAAGCGCCTGAAACAATCATGAAAAAGGCACGGTGTAATAATGTGAGTTATTTGTGGAAATTCAGCCAACAAATAGTCATGAAAATAAGCACAAAAATAGGCACGAAAAAGGCATAGTGTAATGAGGGTTTCAAGTAGAAATTTTTTGTGTGGGCACAATAGTTATTTATTGTGTGAGTATCGTATTATTCATATAAAACACGAAACAAAAGCAACACCAGAGCGCAGCTGTTTGCTTTTCTTGAGGTCTTATTTGATGTTGATGACAGTTGCTGAAAAATCATAAAATATGTTGTTTGAGAATGTTATGATATGGTTTCTATGGTTTGTGATTCCAGATCACAACACACTAGACGTTTGTAAATAGGAGCATTATGACGCCATAACATGCAAGCTGTGCATTGAATATATTATTCATGCCTAATAAAATTATAAGCACAATAAAGATTGTAATTTTTTCCTATGTATTTATTTATTTATCCTTTACCCCACTTCATATTTATTACTCATTGAGAACAGTAATTTCAAGAGTTAACTACATGAAGCGCATATTACGCATATATAGATAGAAAGCTTCATTCATTTCTTTTGATGTTTGGATTGCCGCCTCATTTACCTTTGATCTTGAAATTGTCAGCTTATTTTTTTCCGTAACACAGGGTTTCCTTCTCATGAAATAATTAGATTTTAATGTTAACATGTTTTGCCGATACGCACCTGGAGATAACTTAAATCATTATTCCAAATACACGCTGCCAAATAAAGTTTAAACTGGAAATCAGGCCACTATGTACTCCCAACAGAAGAGGTTCAGGTAAAAAAAAAGATTAAAAATAAACCATTGAATAATAAGTCGCTTTTGTAATCACATGTGCGTTGAATAATTTTTGAGTATCCATGAAATTGGCAATTCTGGCCATACAAAGGTCATCAAAAATGGATTCCATGAGGGTGGTTTTCCATGTCAGTTGTATATCTGAAATAAACAGGTCAATAATGACATAAATATATCAACATTTCTCCCTGAGCATTTGCATTAGTGTAGAATTGCAACTTCTCTTCTTATTTCTACTATGTATATGAAATGATAGGAAAATTTTAGAAAATATTGCCAACAATTTTTTGCGCGTATACATTATTTAGAATATGATTTCATCAAATGCAAAAGCACTGGCCAGAATTCGATCATTTTTTATACAATATCGCAATAACGTGCAAGGTGCCATTGTTACTTTGACAGCTTGTAAATCGATAATAATGTCCCACGCACGTGTCCGTTATTCTGCGTACAACTTTTCTAAGCTATGAACAACAAATATCCAAAAGTACATATATGAACCTGATCAGTCAATTTTTCACACCCACTGTGCTCTTTGGCAATAAATTAGGCAGGCGGTTCGCTACAATTGTACAAATTTTCGAGCGTGAACCTTCCCCAGCTCTGAGACTATTACTGTATTACTCAAAACTAGTAGACAAAGTAATAACTCGTTTGGATATAATTTTTTTTTACCTTCCAAACTGTACCGCCTGAGAATAATAATCATTTTTACACTTTCAGAGACTTCAACAATGTCATCATCAGCAACATCTTCAGTAACAGTTGAAAAGAACCCATCAACACCAACGACTGTTACCGTAAAACAAGAAGCAACAACCGCTTCAGAAGCAGAACAGCAAACTACTGCTATTGCTGAAACGTCAACTTCTGTAGGAGCAACTTCAACTGTAGATGAGACTTCAACTGTAGATGAAACTACTACAGAAGCATCAATGTCTTCAGAGGGATCTACACCTGTAGAGACAACTGTGCCTGCACAAGGAACAACAGTAAGCGATACGACAATGGCTGCAGAAGAATTAGTAGTTGAAACTGCTACAGAAGCAGCAATACCTTCAGGACAATCTTCAACTGTAGAGAAAACTACTCCTGCTGAGACAACTATGCCTGAACAAGGAACAACAGTTAGCGATACGACAATGGCTGCAGAACAAATAGTAGGTGAAACTTCTACAGAAGCAACAATGAATTCAGAAACTACTCCTACTGAGACAACTATGCCTACACAAGAAACAACAGTTAGCGATACGACGATGGCTGCAGAAAGGTAGTAGGCTCTAGGCTAACTAGAAATCGCACGATTTGGTGTAAGGATATGTTGTCTTCGGGAGAAACATTATGTTGACTCGTCATAAGCTTCAAATACAGTATTACCAAACCAAGGGACGGATACCAAACTAATTTACCGTATGCAGAGGAAGGAATACTGAAATATTCACGTTGGTCTTCCACTAAAACACATATAATCGGAAAACCAGCACATACTCAGTACGAATGTCTGCCAACATATTTCACGGATAGTTAATTTTGAATATCATTTTCCAATCCAGACCTAGAGTACTGATTCATTCAAGACATAAAATAACAACTCCCAATGACACTTGGAAGGCCGCTAGGTTTCTTCTTATAATATATAGCATGTGATGTAAATAAATACTGTATTCTCACTGTGATAGCCCACGATGAAAAAACTATATAAAAATTTAAAATATCTTCTGTTGGTTATTGGACCAGTATTTGATCACTTTTCTCAGTCACTCCGTGAATAGGTGCATAAAAAAGAAAGTATTGAAAATCAGTTCTAAATATTTCAACCCACTGCCATCAAAAACAAATATTAATTTTTGGTGAAAACCTGCAACCAAATATTTTATGATTTTTGGCACTCTTGTGGCACTGAAATTCCAGACTGATCATAACTAACCTAAATTCCATGGTGAATATTTTTTTATTATTGTAACCAAATGCATTCCGGATCCATTACTTAATACTAATTCCTCTTGATTTTCACTTTCATTTGTTTTTTTAATGGTGATCGTCTTGTCATCCGGCTCCAATTCTCAGGTAGAGGATAGGCAAAAGTGCTTCCTTCTTACTTGGCACAAAGCTTCATCTAGAGACCTGAATGGACAACCCTCTTGTTTTTCCATGTTTCATTTCGTGTCTTTTGAAATACAAAATTCTGTTCAGCTAAAAATAAATCAAAACGAAATGGATCAATATATGTATTATTGTAACTATTGAATTACAATCCCAAAATTGCTTAGTAACAAATATCCCATTTCGTTTTTTATCCCAACGAGTCAATATTATCTTTAGAAACTATCCAAGTCAAGGATACTAATTGTGACAGTCTTATATTTTAGTTTTAACATTCATTGGAATATAGGAAGATTTCAACATTTTTACTTTATTAAATCGTGACGGGACAACATTGTCGTAAGAACAACATACTTAAAATAATTGATTTTAATATCCTCCAAAGTATTTCACGAGAACATTTACAATTCTGATAATTATTATCTCCGATTGCGTGAATGTGACCTCTGATACATTCAACCAACATAACAAGAAGATTTCCTATTTGTATGTCTTAACGGAAGAAATCTTCAACAGTTCAACCCTTTACCACTCTATTGGTTTGAAATAGATAATAATTTTTGAAGATCCATATCAATTGCAGAGAGTGGCGTTGAGGCAATGTAAACATAGTCAGTGCAACCATTCCACGATTCAGCAATAGATTAATCAAATCACTATGCAATCATTTACTTCTATCATTTTCAGATAATTGCACCCTGGAAATTTTTTCCTCAAGTAAATCAATTGGATTTTATTATTGCAGATATCTCCCTTTTCCTCAGTTTGTTTATTTAGGTTGAAAAGGAATACAGATATGATGAGTCCAAAGTGCATACCCACAAAAAGTTAAACAATGAGTGCACAATTCAGTAGAAAAAATTACAATTACAACGATATACAATTATGTCATGACTTTTAGGTTGAGTATTGATGAGCCGAACTGATGTCAAACGCTCATTCGTCCATTCACTTGTCCCAAGAAAATATGAAAGAACATATGACCACATATCATCGTAACTACGCCACTGGTTTACGAAAATAAAAATTATAACTTCGAGTTAGCACGTTGATAAACCTTGTGTTAGTGTACCAAGTTTCAAATTTTTTCCTTCAGGAATTTTGGAGAAAACAAATTAAATCTTAATTTTTTTCGTACTTTCGACAACCTGTATCTCAGAGGGGATGCATTTTAGGACATACCTTAATAGAAACTTTCCACCTCGAAATGGGGTGAGGAATCTGTAGTCGGTGTTTGTTGGTCTTATTCTGACTCACCCTGTATACCGGGTGACCCGGAACCAATTTACATCCCTGTATCTTCGTTGTTATTTCATATAGATGTTTCAAATTCGGTACTACTACGATTTGATGTTATGAATGTACAATTTAGCAAGTATCAAACCAAATATGACACTTTCGGTTCGACCGGAAGCGCATCCAGTTTTAATATTTCAAATGGAAAGTAAATATTTTTTCGAAAATTACGATTTGGTATAGAATTACCTTTCCAATGGTATATCACAATCATACTTCTAATTCACAATCTGCTGATATAATTAAGATTTTATAAAAAATTACTTTATCATGTTAGTAACAATAATTCATAGCCAAACTTTTTACACAATAAGTTTTTCAATATCAATACACTCATTTCTTTTAAATGCTAACAGGAATTTTTAAAGTTGGTTAGAAACTCCAATACATATTGAAATACAAAACATGAAAAAACCTCCATATTTTTGTTTCATATCAATTTTTTATGAAGGAAATTTCCATGCTATACCTACATTTGTATTGGACCTTTCAACTTCATGTTAGTTGGCTATGGAATTAAATTTGTTGAATTGTTCTGTCGTTGTGTTTACGCCAAATTGGTGACATTTCGAATGTTCTGAATTTTCTGATAATCATTTGTGAAATGAACAACTACTACCGATTTACCCAAACTGAAAAAGTTGATATGCTGTTGATTTATGGAGAAGCAAGGAAAATTTCCTGTTTAGCCTTGCGTCTGTACCAGGAGAGATATCCCAACCGTCCGCAACCTAGTAGTAGAAACTATTTTGCAATATTGGAGTCACAGTTCAGGAAAGAACGGAGTAATCATGATGGGAAACATGTTATTGTAAGCGAAGATACGGAGATCACTGTTCTAGTAGAGGTTGAAATTGATCCAAATACATCATTAAGGCAGATCGAATATGAGGTCGGGGTACCTAGAGAAATAGCAAGAAAGTTTTTGGAAAAACACCGATATTGTTCATTCAAATATCAAATTCATCAATATTTGTATGAAAATGATGCGCAAGGAGGATTGTGTATTGTAACTGGGTTATAGGAAAAGAAACAGAAAATCCAAATGTCCATTACAATATTCTATACAATGATGAATCACGCTTTACAACAATGGTCATTTCAATAGAAATAATTTACGTTATTAGGCACAAGAAAATCCGCATGTGTTCAGAGAAGGAAGACACCAGGAAAGATTCGGATTCAATGTTTGGTTAGGAATTTTTGGAACCAGAATAGTGGGACCAATTATTTTTGATGGAGCTTTAACAGGTGAACGGTACCTACAAATTTTAAATGATGAAATCCAAAATTTTATTGAAGACACGTCGCGTTATGTATTTTCAATAAGATGGAGCACCTCCACATAATTCGAACGTAGTCCGAGGACATCTTACTAGAACTTTCAAAGACAATTGGATTGGTACTCCTGGCCCAGTTCGTTAGTCACCAAGGTCACCAGGCCTCACGCCAATGGATTTTTTTATTTGGGCTCACTTGAAGAATGAAGTTTTTGCTCATAATAGACCTCAAAATCGCGAGGAACTTGAAGACAGAGTAAAGAGAGCCATCAACGAAATTACTCCGGCTCAACTAGTGAATGTTATGCGGGCATGCTCCGAAAAAATACAAAAATGCATTGACGTTAACGGGCGACATTTTGAACAATTAGATTAATTGCGTCTGTCATAGGCGTTGAATTTCTTTTGAATTGAGTTAGAAAACTGGTTGAACTGTTTACCCTCCACTTTCTGCCAATGTTCCAAATGTCTACTATTTTGTAGGAAAATTATCGAAATAAATATTCTGTTGCGTCCGATTTTGCAGTTTTAAAAATAACTCCAGACCTATAGAAGAAATTCAATATCATAGCCAATTGTGAGGAAGTTGAAAGGTTCAATACAAATGTAGGTATAGCATGGAAATTATCTTCATAAAAAATTATTATGAAACAAAAATATGGAGGTTTTTTCATGTTTTGTATTTCAATATGTATTGGAGTTTCTAACCAACTTTGAAAATTCCTATGTTAGCATTTGAAAGAAATGAGTGTATTGATGTTGAAAAATGAAGAAAAACTAAAATTGTAAAAATAGTTAGTCTGCATAAAACTTATTGTGTAAAAAGTTTGGCCATGAATTATTGTTACTTACATGATATTGTTCAATCTTCCATAGCATACTTTCATGAAAATGTTCCGTTACGAGGGGAATACAAAAAGTAATTTTTTATAAAATCTCAATTATATCAGCAGATTGTGAATTGGACGTATGATTGTGATATATCATTGGAAAGGTAATTCTACACCAAATCGTAATTTTCAAAAAAATATATATACTTTCCGTTTGAAATATAAAAATTGGATGCGCTTCCGGTCAAACCGGAAGTGTCATATTTGGTTTGATACTTAAAAAAAAAAAAGGGATTTATTGGTTCCGGGTCACCCGGTATATATAAATTATTTGAAATGCAAAAATTATAGATGTGACATCTATAATTTGTGGAGTGAATTTCAGGCCCAGTGAAGTGGAGTTCAATAGCAGGAAATTTCGAGCAACATTGATAGGTCACCAAAAGCTGTAAGTATAGGCCAATCCACGACAACAAAAGTCAAGCTTCTTGTGCGTTCCGAGTAAACGAACAAATGATAAAAGAAAAAGATATTTGTTTCATGTCCAAGAAAGCCACCATCCGCCCACAGCTGTTTTGTGGTTTCCCAATCATCAGGACGGCTTGTGGTCTTCCTCGAACTTGAACCAAACCTCTCAGAGAATTGTGTCTTCTGGAAAAGGACAAAAATGTGAAGTGCAAAAATTATAGATGTGACATCTATAATTTGCGGAGTGAATCTCAGGCCTAGTGAAGTGGAGTTCAATGGCAGGAAATTTCGTGCAACATTGATAGGTCACCAACAGCTGTCAGTCTAGGCCAATCCACGACAACAAAAGTCAAGCTTCTAGTGCGTTCTAGTAAACGAATGAATAACAAAAAAAAGAGATTTGTTCCAGGTCCAAGAAAGCTACCATCCGCCTACACCTGTTTAATAGTTTCCCTATCATCAAGACGGCTTGTGGTCTTTCTCTAACTTGAACCAAACCTCTCATAGAATTGTTCCTTTCGCAAAGGACAAAGATGTGAAATGCAGAAATTATAGATGTGACATCTATAATTTGCTGAGTGAAGCTCAGGCCTATTGAAGTGGAGATCAATGGCAAGAAATTTCGTGCAACATTGATAGGTCGCCAACAGCTGTCAGTATAGGCCAATCCACGACACCAAAAGTTAAGCTTCTAGTGCGTTCCGAGTAACGCAAACAAATAATGAAAGAAAGAGAGATTTGTTTCATGTCCAAGGAAGCCACCATCCGCCCACAGCTGTTTTATGGTTTCTCAATCATCAGGACGACTTGTGGTCTTTCTCGAACTTGAACCAAACCTCTCAGAGAATTGTGCTTTCCGGCAAAGGACAAAGATATGAAATGCAAAAATTATGGATGTGACATCTTTAATTTGCGAAGTGAAGCTCAGTCCTAGTAAAGTGGAGTTCAATGGCAGGAAATTGCATGCAACATTGATAGGTCACCAACAGCTGTCAGTATAGGCCATCCACGACAACAAAAGTAAAGCTTCTGGTGCGTTCCGAGTAAACGAACAAGTAACAAAAGAAAAAGAGATTTGTTCCAGGTCCAAGAGAGCCACCATCCGCCCACAACTGTTTCATGGTTTCCCCATCATCAAGACAGCTTTTGGTCTTTCTCGAACTTGAACCAAACCTCTCATAGAATTGTTCTTTTCGCAAAGGACCAAGATGTGAAATGCAAAAATTATGTATGTGACGTTTATAATTTGCGGAGTGAAGCTCAGGCCTAGTGGAGTGGAGTTCAATGACGGGAAATTTCGTGAAACACTAATAGGTCACCAACAGCTGTGAGTATAGGCCAATCCACGACACCAAAAGTCAAGCTTCTAGTGCGTTCCGAATAACACATTCAAATTAAAAAAAAAACTTTTCATGTCCAAGAAAGCCACCACCCGCCTACAGCTGTTTCATGATTTCCTAATCATCAGGATGGCTTGTGGTCTTTCTCAAATTCGAACCAAATCTCTCAGAGACTCGTGCCTTCCGGCAAAGGACAAAGATGTGAAGAGCAAAAATTCTAGATGTGAGATCTATAGTTTGCGAAGTGAAGCTCAGGCCTAGTGAAGAGGATTGATTTCCTTTCCTTTGCCGGAAGGCACAATTCTCTGAGAGGTTTGGTTCGAGAAAGACCACAAGCCGTTCTGATGATTTGGAAACCATGAAACAGCTGTAAGCGGATGATGGCTTTTTTGTACATGAAAAAAATCTGTCTTTCTTTTTTTATTTGTTGCGTTACTCGGAACGCACTAGAAGCTTGACTTTTGTTTTCGTGGATTGGCCTATTGTTGATGACCTATCAATTTTGCATGAAATTTCCTGCCATTGAACTCCACTTAACTAGGCCTGAGCTTCACTCCAAAAATGATAGATGTCACATCTATAATTTTTGCATTTCACATCTTTGTCCTTTGCCGGATTGCACAATTCTCTGAGAAACCATAAAACAGCTATAGGCGGATGGTGGCTTTCGTGGACATGAAACAAATATCTCTTCCTGTATATTATATATATGAAGCACCTCCTAAAGGTATGGGTACTCAAAAGATTTTTCTTTTTTTTTTTAATTGTATTAAAAAAAATAAAGGTTCTGTTGAGATATGTCAGTTATTCCTCCATTCTATACAGGTTGTGAGCTACAGCACAAGCTTTGTGATGCCCTCCTCAAAGAATTATCCCGCCCTCTCCTTCGTTTAGTTAAGGACCTCTTATTTCACCTCCTCGTTAGTTATTTTTTTTCATTCCTTTGAGTCCTCAGGGAAGTGAAAAGATGAACGTCTGAGGGTGTCAAGTCAGGGGAGTACGCGGGGTGGTTTAAAATGTCCCAACGGAATGAGTCCAAAAGTATCTTGGTGGCGAAAGCCGTATACACACTCCCTTCGTCAATATTCCCCTCCGCACCGAGAGAAACGGTTCAAATGCACTAGTGCACTTGATACTATTTTGATTACAGCATTACATTTTCCACTTACGAGCACTAAAATGAAGTATTTGCTGTAAATAAAAAAAAACTCTGACAACAAAATAATTACCATTATCAAAGTTTGCAAAACTTCAATCAACGGCCGCACTAAGTGCAAATAACTTGCTCCTTGTCATTATTGAAGATATGTAATTGGAGTGTCATTTATAGTCATAAACATACAAAGTGTTAGTTATATTTAGCCTACTTTGATTTTTTCATGAATATCATTGTCATTAGTAAGATCACGGACATGCGCAAATATATTACCAAAGGCTAATAGAATTGCTTTCTGCTTGTTCGTACGAGTAGCCGGTTGCATTTTGCATTTCGTTCACGCAGTGATGCATGTGATTACGGCGTAGATAGAATATCGAACCAGCGTGGTGTGTTATAACCGAAAATTGCTTTTTTGTAATATTATATATAGTTCATACTTATATACAAACAATATTGTTGGAACGTACTAAAACCTTAGCTATTAAACATCAACTGAAATTATGCCAGGATTTATTTCAAATAGATGATTTGAAAAAAATTATGTGACTTTTGGAAAACTTGCTAGCACCCAACGTGTATGTGATGTTATACCAGAGATAAAATAAATATGCTAATCTACTGTTCTGCAAAAGTTGGAACCCACCATTTTTCCAACAAAAAATATTCTTATGAATTGAATAAACTAATCAAAATCGAGAACATGGGGGAACCCATTTTTATTTCGTTCGTTTTATCTTAGTCAATTCGATTAAGGAGGTATGCTTTGTTTTTAAAGAAATGAAAATAATATATTTGAATAGACATTTATTTGCTTATGAAGTGGAATTCACTAACCCAAAGAGATGTGTTTTGCAAACACATATTGAGTGAGATTATTCCCCATTCAAATGGTAAAATGTGTTTGATTCGAAGCTCCCATGATCATTTCAAAAAGTTATTAACAAGTAGCATATTCGAAATAAAATTCATACTCATCTGGCATTTCAGTTATTTATATTAAGTACATTATTGAACACTTCCTATTTTATTTTTTCCAATTACTCTATATTATTTATATCATTGTTTGATTTAACTTTCAATCTCAATTATCTGGCCTATTGTACAAATGATCATATTCCATGTATATTTCTCTTAAAAATATACATGCAGTTAAGTGACTGACAAATATTCTTTATGTTTTATATATTTCGATAACACATTCTGTTAAAAAAATAATTTTGAGTTTGTAGATTTATTGGTGCAACCAAATAAAAAACAATTTATTATTTCATCATTTTTCATCTTGGGTCGTACTTGACTTCCAAGTTAGTTTTCGATCAAATTATTCGAATTCTAGACTCTGCATCTTGAAAGTTTCAGGGATATTCTTTCATTGGAAATTGTTGAAGCAAAGTGAATGCATTTGAGCAATAAATCATATCAAAATTATCGACGAGGATAGTGAAAGTAATAGTGTAATCGGAAATGGTTGTTTTATCATCACATACTTATTTGTTACAATTTATTACTTATTCCATCATTGGTGCATGCTTCTTTGCGGGCACTAATCAAAAATGATACCCATGCTAACTGGATGCATTATGAAAATTCTTTTGATATTTAACACATTTCTATTTGAAAAAATTTGAAGCTGATTCAGATTTCTCTTGATGAATGAATGGGACTGCGATTTTACCTCAATGGTTTTCCAGATATTTTCGCAATGTTGGAGAATATTGAATTTTGTAGTGATTGATGAAAGGTTTTTTGAACACTTAATTCAATTCTCTTGCTCTGCCTGCATCTCAGCACCTTTGGGAAAAATAATGAGTCCTACTCATTTTTTCAAAGGGAATTTTCCCAGCAAAATAATTAATTGAGGTAAGTAATCAATTTCATTGCTGTAAGTGGTAAAGTTATTAACTGAAAGTTATTTTTTTTTATGTAACAATGACATGTGTTTGTCATAAATGCATGGTTGAATAATAGCAAATAGCTGTTTTCATTAATACAATGACGGTGTTGAATAACAATAAGAGAAATCAATTGACAGTACCAAATGTACACTTTAATAATGACATAGCTTTTTCCTTATACCAAATAAAACAAAAATGACAACAATCAAAATATATATATTGTTATGTTTAGAAGTATGTTAAATATTCAAAGAGTTGAAATAAGAATGATAAAAAAAAAAAACATAAATGAAAACTTTATATAATATTAATCGATACCTATGTTTGAAATAAACATGTGTTCAACATTACAAGCAATTGGCATAATTTTAAAAATTATAGAAACCAAATTTTACTAATATATTTTGAGCACAAGCAGATAACAAAATGTTAAAAGTTCGAACATTCTGTATATGGAATTGGATCTGGATAGCCAATGAGATGCCAGGAAAGATGTAAAATTAGGAATTTTGAAAACATGAAAAGCAGAAAGCAGAAATAATGATTTTTACATGTCTTGTAAATAGTATGTAAGGTAGTTAGAAATGTTTCGTGAATAAAAACTGTCAAAAAAGGTGAAAATGATGAAAAGTGCAACAAAAGGTGCGGGAAAATCGAAAATTCGAGAAGGAAACAAATGTTGTTGGTATCAAGGGAGAGAAATCAACAAGCGAAGTGAGGGAGAACAGAAAAATTATTTGGAAGAATGAACTAAGAAAATTAAAATGTAAAACAATCAATCAATTTTCGTTAGAAAAATAGTTACTTGCCGATACAACCAGGAAATACCATAAAGAACAATAGCTGATAAAAGAGCCCAGAAGCAGAGCGAATCTTACCTTTTTTGTATTGGAGATTTACCAGTACGGAGCGAAGTCACAGTCGACAAAAGGGGCTGCAGTTTCCAAGAACGGGAGAAATCCGAAACACTGAACATTCTTGTTACGGGGAGTTATAGGTATTTTTTGAAACCATAAAAAGTTACTGCAGTGCAATTAAATTGAAACTTTCAAAGATCCCTTTTGATAGAACTCTCCATGATTTAGTATATAGACCACATAACCTACAAAACTAGGTTACAGTTCACTATTATTATCACATAACTTCACATTTTCTGGATCTATTCGCTATGAAGCACTAATTAAGGTAGATATCGCAGAATAGGTAGAAGTAAGTCTTCCTGAATAAAGGAAATTATTATTTTGATAAGGTTCTGCATTATTTTCAATGTTTGAGCAATAACAGTTGCCATTTTCTGAAATTGACTTCAAGAGCGACCAGAGGGCACCAAAGTAGAACCGACTTCTGAGATTTCATAGGCGTACCGATTGAGTTAGCTGAGGTGAAGAAAATAAGGTAAAAAAGTAGATGAAAAAAAAAAACTTCACATTCCTCCTTAACCCCTCGTTTGTAACAACATAGTCAATTGCAGTACAAGAATTGAAACCATTTCTTCTGTCAATTCGCGTGGGCTCATTCATATTCTATATATTTATATATTTATTTATATATATATATATTTATATATATATATATATATATATATATATATATATATTTTATATATATATATATATATATATATATATATATATATATATATATATATATATATATATATATATATATATATATATAGACAAAGTTAGATAAAAACAGCAAAGAGTTAAATTATATATTCGAATCCTTCAGTCTGAAGTCTCTAATAAATGAGCCTACGCGAATTGACAGAAGAAATGGTTTCAATTCTTGTACTGCAATTGACTATGTTGTTACAAACGAGGGGTTAAGGAGGAATGTGAAGTTTTTGAGCCCCACATAAGCGATCACAAAGCACAAATATTGAAAATTGTACTCCCCTATACAAGCAAATAGATGAAGTGAAGAATGAAAAATTCATCAGAACTTTCTCAGAACAAAATATATTGAATTTTCCACATTATTTTAATAGAGACAATTCGCTATATCTGTGCTCAAGTTACAATATAAATGAGTACTTTAGACTATTTATGGAACATTTCGAATGGACTCTAGATGTAAGCTGCCCAAAACAAAAAACTACTTCAAAAAACAAAAATAAAAATACGATTGAAGAGATTCAGAAGGAAATTTATAATCTCAAGTTCCCTTTATTATACCAAATAATTCCGAAGATCCAGTCTTGATAGATTCCTATAAAAAACACAAGAAGAATATTAATAAAAGAATAAATGAATTGGAAAAGGTAGATAACATAAACAGAATAGATACTGCATCGAACAAAAGCAAAGAACTGTGGAGAATAGTCAATGACAGGCTAGGGAAAAAAACATCAAATCATAATATCAATCTGATGCATAACAATAATATAATAAGTGATGATACCGAAATCAGTAATTCATTTGTGAATTATTTCACATCTGTACATGAAAAACTAGACACATATTTCGGAAATAACAAATCCCTGGCATGCACAATACCAAAACAAAACATTAAACATACAATTTTTGTTGAACCTTTTACAAGTACAGAGTTAATCCAAATAATAAACAATTTGAAAAACAAAAACTCAATGGGCATGGACGAAATCTCTATCAAACTATTGAAGTTTTGCAAAAATGCACTATCAGAATCCATTGCCTTTCTTTTGAACAAATCTATAGAGTTAGCACAGTTTCCGGATGATCTAAAGCTTGGCAAAGTGATCCCAGTATATAAAAAAAATGATCCACAAACAGCCGAAAACTATAGACCCATAGTACTACTCAGTCATATTTCCAAACTAACTGAAAAAGTATTACATATAGGTTATACAATTTTCTCGAAAAATACAATATTCTATCCCCTTTTCAATTTGGATATCGAACAGCAAAATCAACTGAACTAGCCACCATAGAATTTACTCAGACTATCTATAAACATCTAGATACAGGAAGGAAAGTAGCTGGTGTTTTCTTCGACCTAACTGCAGCCTTTGACTGCGTAAATCATCAATATCTTAATAACAAACTATCAACTCTAGGGATCAGGGGGAACCTATTGAAGTGGATAGATTCATATAAATCCAAGAAAAATTAGTATGTCTATAAAAGAGGTATTGTCAACCGAAAAATGTATCGATATTGGTGTGCCTCAAGGTTCTGTATTGGGGCCACTTCTATTCTTAATTTTTTGTGAACGTCCTTCCAGATTATATTACAGAAGGGCAGATTTTTATGTACGCTGATGACACTTCTGTAATAATCGAGGCATCAACCATAAGAGAATTAGAACTAAAAATGGAAAAAATCACAAAACAATTTGAATCTTGGTGTCAACAAAATTCACTCATGGTAAATAAATCAAAATCGGTATGTGTACGTTTTTCCAATATGAACAGCGACATAACCCCCAAAATAAACAGTATAGAATTCAAAGACAGCACAAAATTTCTAGGAACTGTCATAGATAGCCAAACTATTACTTGTTATCCTCGTAACAGTGTTATCCGTACACTATTGTGATATTATTGTTTGCCCTGTATATGTTAGTCCACAGAAAAATTGAATTATTTATTTAATTAAATTATTCAGGAGTAATAATTTAAATTTTTCTGTAAATATTTAACGGAGGAATTCATATTTAGTTGAAGAAATATTTCAGGTATTGCAGATGGAAAAAAAATGATTATAGAGAGAATTGATTTTACAGTAGGGAGATTAGTGGGAGTCGTCGGGAATAGATTAAAGTCGGTGATTGAAGTTTGTGGCAAATAGATCTGGCAGAATTTCAACTTTATGCCAAAATTAATGAAGGTTATCACATTTTGGTGGTCATTAACTGTTACTCTAAATATTTGTGGACAAAACCAGTCAAAACAAAAACCGGTGAAGATATAACTGATGCCATGGAGATGGTATTGGAAGATCAAAATATTCTCCTAAACATGTGCAAACGATCAAGGAAAGGAATTTTACAATAGCAATTTTTCGTCATTGTGGAGCGAAAAAATATTGAAAATTATTCCACTCTTTGTACTACAAAAGAATCTATGGCTGAAAGAGTAATTCGAACAATCAAAACTTGGATCTATAAGGAGTTTTCAATAAATGGAAATCATAAATGATTGGAAATCCTTCCAATCATAACACATAGATATAACCATAAAAAACATCGTACAATAGATATGAAACCCATCGATGTTAAAACCACTACAAAGTTGAAAATCATCAAAAAGAAAAAAGGAAAAAAGATGAAAAAAATCAAGCCGAAATATCGAGTCAATGACATAGTTCGTATAAGCAAATATAAAAATTTATTCGAAAAGGGTTATGAAGCCAACTTCCCCACGGAATTATTCAAAGTCGTCAAAGTCAACAGCACATATCCACCAACATACATTCTTGAAGACATGGATAAGAATCCCATTCAAGGCTGCTTCTATGAGTCTGATTTACAGAAAACTCAAAATCCTGACGTGTACCTTGTCGAGAAGATATTGAAGAGAAAAGAACGAAAAGTTTTTGTCAAATGGTTAGGTTTTTCCAATTAACACAATTCATGGATCTCAAAGAATGCCATTTTGTCAAGTCAAGTCAAGTCAAAAATAGCTTTATTGTTTAAAAATATAAATTTTGTAACAAAGCATGACAAAAGAACTTAAATTAAACATAATTAAAACATTATAATTTATACATTTTTCCAGCAGAGCAGTTAATAGAACATAAAAATAAAAAGCTATAATTAAAAACCTAATTAAGACACAATACTATTTCGTATTCACTTACACACATAAATGTATATATAAATCTATAAAAACAACAAGAAAAATACATTTCAGAGAGAAGAAGATAAAAACTCTTCGACAGAATAAAATGGCTGTTCTACAAGTAGTTTTTTTGTTGCCCTCCTGAACCTACAATAGGCTTCAGTTCTTGTAATATTTCTATGTGATGTAATGTTTTTGAAATAATAAACTAGTTTATGCTTCAAAGTATTTTTTTATTTTAATTGCTCGCAGTGTTCTGCATGTACACACAACTCACACAAATACATTTGCACATTCAAAATGATCAATTCAAATTCATTTATTAAAACAATCAATACAAATATGAAAAATTAAAGCTATTTACTCTCACTAGGAAATACATTGTTTAAGTCTTTTATGCACTTATTGTAGGTCATCATGACAGTTTCATTGGTGCTGTGGAATTCTTTCAACTCCTTCTCTGTATTCTTACGCAAATCATCATTATTTCGTCGTTCCACATCAATTTTAGCTACCATATTGATTTTGAACTTTTGTCAATTCTCTCTTCATGGCTGTAATGCGCTCTTGAAGTATGCTTATGGTATTCACTTCCTCATGCAAACTTCGATATTTTTCGCCACTGAACAAGGACGGCCTTTTTTTCTAGAATGCCTCGTTTCACCAACTTTTTCATTCCAACGTATTTCTGCAGCCATGGGATGAAAGATCAACAAAATTCAATAGTGACATTGACAGGGAATCTGGTGTATAAGATGGTGATGATGATGTCCTTGAATTGCTTTTCTTTGACCTTCCTTTAGCCTTGGAAAAAGTAGACTTTGGAGCCACCATGACGGCAACGTCGACTGTATTCCTCCTCCTATTGTTCACTCGCTTCACTTTCTCTTCCCCTTTTTTATTTTCAGTGATATGGATGATGGGGGGTGAAGAACAGGCTGGTAATAATTGAGACATTCCAATATTGGATTCCAAATCACCACTTGTTGTTGGTACGTCTGCCATCATGAGAAACTCCATATCAAAATCTTGTAAACCATCTGGCAATGTAGTGGTAGAATGTTCACGTTGGTTCAGCTCTGGAACCACATCATTTGTCACATACTGGTCAGCGCCAACACGCAACAAAGTTGACAGAATATTGCAACTTTCAGCGGTATTCATTTCAATAACTTTAATAATATTTTCAAACTGAATGTAAGAATCAATGATTGAAACTTTAATGTATTGTAGTAGGCATGTGTGTCACCTTTTATACATCTATTTTCGAGACTCTTCCTTCCATCTACACTCGTGTTTAGGAAAGGGTTCTCCCCCACTTCTAACTGTATTCTCCTACTCATTCGATATCTTTAAATTGAATACCATCTGATTCATTGATTCACTAACATCCAAAATGTCTGAAGTTATATGTGCAGCTGACTCTACTACTGCTCCAGCACAACTCCAGGAAGTCACACCAAATCCTCCGGCTAGTGCAACTATTCAAGACAATCATGTCAGTTCATCTTCGATGACTATAGAAGAGTTGATGAGAGAAATGCGAGAAAGAAGACGACGACAACCGACCATCACATGGGACGATAATTTGGAGCGATGGATGCCCATTGAAGAAGAAGATCTTCAAGTCAATATACCTGCAGAAGATTCAAACTATGACTCGGACGAAACAATATATCTGGAATTGGATGAAGAGGTTTTTTCTTCATTGTGTCAGATAATCTACAACGAATTATATATATATATATATAATTCGTTGGTTGTTGCCCTGGAATGCAGGGTCTGCTAACCGAAAACACAAATGTGCGGGTGGCTTGTTTGTTGACTCCGTTGATTTGTCGTTTTCTACCAAGTGTTGTTCATCCTCGCACTTCTTCACCGTACTGATGAGGGCCGAGAGCCCGAAACACGTGTCTACGGTTAACGATTCTCTTTGAGGGATATGTCCATTAAAATTACTTCCATTTTGTTTACCAGTCCCCTCGATATTCGTCCCATTCATATAATAATATATATATATATATATATATATATATATATATATATATATATATATATATAATTATAATAATATCGAGGGGATTGATAAATATATTTATAATATATATATATATATATTATATAATATATGATTGATAAATAATATGTATAGTATAAGCTATATAGCATCATGTTTTATTTTCCCAAGTGAAATCGAATATTTGTACAAAAATATTAAATTTATGATATATCATTGTGATCCGATATATATATATATATATATATATAAATGTTTTGATTTCCAAATTAATTTCAAAATTAATACTTGATAAAGTAGAGGGTGGCGCCCCGCGCACGCCCACCCTGTGGATGGCGCTCCAACCTCGCACCATCCTCGTGTGTACCAACCTTTAGAATGTACACCCCAATATCTACTTTACCCCCAACAAGTAATTGTCTATCATGATGACATCATTATTCATGATGACATCATCATAATCGTCGTAGTCCTCCACAATAATATTATCATCACATCACAAGTCGCCATCGAGGGTCTCTGTCTAACCATTCGATGTCCCCAACACAATCGCAATGTTCGACGCACACGTGGACGGTTTCATCCGAATCGTCAAAATCACAATCATCCTCAGCTCCTTCCATTGACAAAGTGGATGAGTCTGAATCTGACTCATAATATTGGCCAGGAGAAGCGCTCACTTCATCTACTTGGATGCAGCCATCACCAGCTGGCAACTTCAATGAACTTGGAGATGGTGAATCACCACGTTCCAATTCATAAGAACTGGAATCAGCAACGGCTTTCATTTTCTTTTCAAATATTTATTTTCATGATTTCTACAAAATTGTTATTTGTTTCCATGGCAACGTATTCCATCATTCTAAGGAACAAACAAATTGAACTCAAGTACCTAACAATGGCAGCTTAATTATAACACCTAAGTTGAGGCTACAGATGTAACCAAAAAATTCTCTGAATCTGCACCTGTATAACACGATACCTTCAAGTGTGAGGTGTCTAAAGGTTCATCGGTTCAAAGATAAAATTAAAGCTTTTTTACTGAAAAACTGTTTTTATACGATCAAAGATCTTGATCTGAGCATGAAAAAACTCGAATTCAAATGATAGACACTCTCCTAGATTTACTTTTTGATATTATTTATTTAGTTTTGTGATTAAAGACGTGGGTTTGTATTGTACTATTTTTTGACGGCCTACTAATTCAATATTAGTATGAAAATAAATATATATCTTATTATGAAACTATATCCGTAAGTTTTTGGCAGGCATATCCTATAACTCACGATTGGTCTCAGGTAGTGATTGGATTTGACTATTTTTAATGAACCACAGAATTGTAGGGGTTTGCTATGGTGTGAAATGAGTTATGTTCTGAAAAGGGAGCATTTTCAATTGAATATTGAATGGAAAGATAAATCCACGATAAAAATGAAGTTTTTTTTTGTGAATGTCCAACAGAAAACAACTACTTCCCCGGCTAAAGATATGCTGGACATTGAACTACATCTAAAATCTGATTTTATGAACATCCTGTTCATATTTTCAAACAAATCAATCGAGTTATGTGCGTTCTGCTTTTTTAGGTAAGTTTTTATATTCAGTATAAATTTTTGCAATTTTTTTTCTATAGATTTGGTTGAGTTTTCTTGGAGTTTTGTAAATATTTTCAATGTTGTCGAGGAATCTGATTGTGAATTTGATATGTGATATTTGAGACCAATTCGCATGATAATTGTGCCATTACCTTGATACTCCTAAAATGTGCTCTTTATCTACCAGAGAAAATATGCGTGTGAGGAAATAATCTGATGATATTTTTTAAAAAAATATTCTTTTATTATATAGTTCTATTGGAATCATTTCTTATTTATTTCTCTGAAACCTATCTTGAAATTGGTCCCCATTGCTTTTTTGAACAGTACTTGATATGAAAGATAAGTGCCATGTGAAGTGGAATGAATAGAAAAATCGAATTAAACGGTTTTCTTCACATAAAGGATTCAATATAAAATTGAACCAGAAAATGGTAGATCTCAGGTGAAAAACAACTACTTTCCTGGCAAATACCACGCAGAACGTTGAATGATATTCACCTGAAAATCCATGCATACTTCCATATAATATCAATGGACATTGAATGCAAATGTTTCTTTCTGATAAGCTCGATTATGTTTAATTTATGTCGTGTTCACCTAACAATCCGCATACCGGTTTCAGGCTTCTTGGCCCTCATCAGTACGGAGTAGTCAACCAGCCAAAGGTCCAAAGAACTCTGGCTGAAGTGAGACACAACGTAAACAAACCATCATCGAGCTTGTAACACCTATAGGTACGCCGGAAAAGAGAAACTTTAACTGGCGGTACCTAGTGACAGAAAGAAACACTCCGATTTTAGCCATTCTATGCCTTAAACTTGTCGAATCTCTTGTAATTGTTGTTATTTAATGAAATTCTTGTTTACCTGGTGAATGTTCTGTTGACTATTGTACGTCCTCGAGTGAAAAAATGAGTGATTCAAGTTCAAATCATTATTGTTGTGTAGTCTTGTGTGACTCTTGGCAAAATGATACCATTGTATTGGAATAAGTTTTCATCATCATTTTCCGTGAGAAAGTGAACGTAACGTTCTGGTGCAGACTAATCTAGGATTGAGGGAGTCTATAGACAGACGATGGGCTCTTGAAGAAGAATACATTCCCTTTCCAAAATCTTTCTGTATCGTCCGTGACCAACAAAAAAAAAGTAAAAAAGGTCATTCAAAGAGAGTTGAGAGGAAAGAAAAGAGAGTTAAAAAGAGAAAAAAGAGATATTATTCAACATACCGTAAATTATTCATACAGTATGGAAAAAGGGTGACTATATATGTATATCTAGGTGATAAGGACACATTGTTTACTTTTCGAAACATCAATGTTTATATGATTTTAGCCATTGTACTCTCAATACTTGTCGTATCTCTTGTGATTGTTGACATTCAATGAAATTCTGGTTTAACTGGTGAATTATTGTTGTGTACCTCAAGGTGACTCTTGGGCAAAACGATCCCGTTGTCCTGGAATAAGTTTTCATCATTTTCCGTGACAAAATGAATGTAACATACTGGTGCAGACTAATCTAGGATTGAGTGAGTCTATAGACAGACGATGGGCTCTTGGGATCTTGAAGAAGAATACAGTTCCTTCCAAAATGTCCCTGTATCGTGTGTGACCAAGAAAAAAAATCAAATTTGAACCTTCAAAAGAGTTGAGAAGAAAAAAAAGAGAGCTAAGAAGATAAAAAAGAGATATTATTCAATATACCGAAGATTATTCATAGAGTATGGAAAGAAAGTTAGTATTTATGTATATCTAGGTGATAGGGACACATTTTCACGCCATCTTGTTCGTTTTAGATAAAATAAAAAACTGTTTTTGTTCGTTTTATTTTCAATTCGAACATTCACAAATAATAATGTGTAACATTTCTTCAAAATAATTCATAACTATAATTCCCGATGACTTCACTAAGCTGTCCAGAAACTTCGAAAAATATTTTTTTTGCAAGCAGTTAGAACATACTTTTTTCCTTCAAAGTGAGTTTTCGCAAATGATATTGTCTTAAGATTTAAATACACCACTTCACTAGAGTCTTGAAATTAATAACACTACACAAAAAAACTGGAAAATAATACCAAATGGAAATATTTTAAGAAAAACTCCAAACACAAGTGTATAACCTCTGAGAAAACAGATAAACAATGTACGTATGCCTGGTTTGAATTTTCGCCACTCTGGCGCTGGCATCTAATTTTCAATTCCCAATTATACTCATCAAGAAACACGAGATTTATAGCCAATAATTACGGATTATAATCTTTCAAGTCAATTATAGTGCGTTTTAGAACTCCAGTTCTTTATTTTAATGATTTAAAATACCTGGATATGCCAGAAAGCGGTTTCTCATCATTTTTACAACCCCTCATACAGGATAGGGCTCCTCAAACCCAGATATAGCAGTCGCGGAAGTGTTTGGTAGTGTCATCTGTGTTAGAGCAACCACACCTTTTCGGAATGGCGGACGTGTCGCTACTGTTGTCTGATGTTAACCTGCGAGTCGGGCCACCAGGTGATATCCATGACGTCATGAGAATGCAGTTTCAGGGCCACCTGCACTTTTGCTAATGCCCGGTTGTTTTTGCGATTTTTGCGAGAAATCCTTAGAATAAAGTGGAATAAGATTGAGTACTTTTCTGTAGATATCAACATTTCCAACAAAAAAGCTCATTTTCATGAGAAATTAGTAGGTATATCCGAAGATATAAACAAAAATAAAAAATGTATGTAAAATGTCCAGGGTAGGGAGAGTTTGAGGAAACATTTCGAAAACATGACCTATAATTTACTACTTCCCGTTCAACCGGTGGTGAAAACTATTTTTTATGAGTGGAAGTTGAAGTACCCCTAATGTTTCTTTCAAAAATTTTAATAGTCCTGTAATGCTAATGGTAATAGGTCGTATTCGCAGAAATATATGTTACGCGTTTTTATGCAATGCAGCGTGAAATCTAAGCTAGTATCCCATTTTCGAAAAAAGTAGAGCACATCAGTGGCGTTTCATTCCTCGAAACAAAAAATATGGAATCATTTTTCGTTCCGTTTCGATTTTTTTTTTTTTAAATTGTGTTTTTTTGTGAAGAATATTTAGATCTACAAAAAGTACTCCTACATTTTTCTGATAATACGTATTCTAGGAGTTATTAGCAAAAAATGTCAAAAACCACGGGAAGTGACTTATTTTCTAGCTATATCGGCTAACACCCTCAATCAAAATTTTCAGGGTACCCGATGACGTAGGGTGTCCTACGGTAACCTCCTAACCTAACACGCCTATTGGTAACCTAAGCCTATTGGTAACCTAACCTATTGGTAACCTAACCTATTGGTACCTATTGGTAGCTATTGGTAACCTAACCTATTGGTAACCTAACCTAACCTAACACGCCTATTGGTAGGTTCAGATTAATGTGGAAGGATAGAAAAAAGGGAAAAAAAATGAAAACTCATGAGAAAATTTGGCAATTCGCATCATTTCATATCTGATATTAAGTATTGACGTTCAGAAGAAATTTTCTGAATATGCCGATGCGGCATATCATCTTTCATATATCAGGATAACAAGTTTGTCGATGTTTTCAGTTGGTTGAACTTGAGTTGAAACGGTTTTATGTATTTTTCCTGATATTCAACTTGTTTTGAATTTTTTAAGACTTTTTTTAGTACTTCGAAGATTCAATTGGCGCAGTCCTGTGGATTATCCAGAGTTTTCCGCATCGAACGCGAACTTTTCGTTTCAACGAATTGACTGGATATCCGAAGCTTGAGTTGTGATGTTTTATTGGCGGCTTTTCAGACCACCGGATCCTTTGTGGATACCAATTCAACTCATCTTCGGCAGAACATCGAATTTAAGACAGAATCGCTCAGATTCGCGGAGGAGACCTACACAGTGAAGACAAAATTGCAGATCTGTTAGACCACTTCATAGTTGAGCAGAAGATGCTCTCAGTTGCCCTAATTTCAGTTTTATGTAAGAACTAGCTGGTACCCCCGACTTCGTCCGCGTAGAATTTATATTTTTTTCCTATGTTTTTCTTGATGTTGTTCTATCTCATTTATTTGACAGTGAAAGCAAAGTCACTAACCCCTTCTTAACCCTTTAGAGACGTAATTTTCAAATGAGGTTAAAAACGGTTTCTTTATTCGTAACAGAAAGCCAAAACTCCAATTTTAATGACCTTATCACTACCCTAATTTAAAAACTAACGGAACCCCCATACAAACTTTCACCCCTGAAAACACCCCAACAAACATGTTACGCATGGGCCTCTAGAGGCACTTTTAAAACAGCCGACAGACAACATAAGCGGGCCATAATCATGATACGTCATCGGCCCGGCTAGCCCGTGTCGCGACGGCCATCAGTAGGCCTCCAGACTACCACCCGCTTTATTACATAGCGGGACTTCAGCGGATAGACAGAGTTAAGATGAACTGATATTGCATGGTACAGATTATGGTGCGATGGCGGGTATCCTACTAATTAACCGCGTCATTCCACTTTTGGGATTTCATCAATGATCTATGCAAATATACAGGGGCGTCCAATTCAAAATGCAGTAGTATAGGGTATCTTGGAAGGCAATGAGCGGTTTCAATGGAAACAAAATGGCCCATATAAGCGCCTAAGAACAATCTAGAATTATATCTTCGAAAACAGTGAAACTTCAATAAAGATAGAGGTCATTATTATACACAATAAATTCACCAAACATTCAGAATCGACTGATTCATGGACTAGATTTATACAATTCACTGTTTTCACTCTTTGAAGCCACTAATTGTAGAGGATTTCTGAAACTGTAAAGCCAGATTGTTCCTATTTACCTAAACAGACAACTTTTTACCCATTTCAACCATTTTTATTGTATCTCAAATGGTTTCCAAGATACTCATCCATATTCTCCAGATATTGCATTTTAAACTGGCATGGACAAATATTTCACCGAATAGATAAAATGGCAACACACAAATCAGAAAAAAAATGACCACCGTGATAATTTTCCATGACCATTTACCACATTAACAAAATAGAAAATACCCGATTTGCGATTTGACGTCGTACACGAAATCAGCAGTAGGGCCAACTGCCAACGTGATATTCAGTAATGCCAATGTTGCATTTTCATTACAGAGGTCGCAGCGGTGGGGCGCGTAATACCACATACTGTGTCAAAACGACATCGGCGCGATTATCGCAAATCTTTAACGGGTAATTTCTGGATAAATTCAAAACATCCATAATAAATATGCGTATGTTCAGCCAAAGCGGCAAAATTGATATCATACCAATTATTTACCGACATCGGTGTGCCGCTGCCGACATCTTACCGCAGTTAACAGCAACGGCCCGTCTATTTACCGCTCATTCATGTTTGCTGGGTTAGTTTTAAAAACATTTTGGCTGGATTGAACAAACCTTTAGGTACAACAATACGTTGTATGAAACCTACCAGTTTGACAATAGACAAAAAGACAACACTTTGAAGTTTGTTCCAATAGCAGCAACACCAGAACTCAATTTTCATATAATCAAAGGCCACATTTGCCACAACAAAGATTCAATTCAAAACAAAATGTACCTTTCAATTTCCAATCACAAAATAATCAGTTCCGAGAGAATACCTTTCTTTCACATCCTATAAATTTTAGTCATGGTCCTAGTCCAAATATTCAGCGACAAGAGTATTTTTCGAACCTGCAAGTTTTTGAAGAACCCGCTGAAATTCAAAATATTTTCAAATCAAACCCAAATCAGCCATTATCAACGCCTATGAGCGTTTATACGATAAATTTTTCCAGACCTTCAACCTTATATCAACATCAAAACCAAACATATAAACCAACTCCCATAAGTATTTCTACTAGAAATAACAATTTCAGCTTAAAAATCATACTGATTTTTATTAAAACTGCCAATATCAAATCGATCAAATAAATACCGATCAATATTATACTAGCCTGTTTTGCATCCTGTCCAGCCTCTGTAGGAGATTTTGAGCAGGCTGTAAAACCCTGGGCAGACGTAGAGCATTGTGGATCTGAGTATTTGCTTGTAAATTACCTTTTCGGCAACCGTCCGGGATGTACCCACTTCCCGGACGCTTTTTCTTTGAGAAAGTAGCATTTTCCGGCCTAGTCCGGGAAGTACGTACTTCCCGGACTAGGCCGGGAAGAATCACGTCGTTGTTGTCATTGTAAATATGAAAATCTTGGTAGGTATGGTTTTGATAAATGCAGTTGATCATTACCATAGCAACGAAATAACGGCTGACAGTTCATATGAAATTAGTTGTCAAAAGTTTGCATGTTTTTTGATCGCAATTCGTAATAAAATATGGAAAGCAGCAGCGATAGTGACTTTGAAAATATGCCTGGGGAAATTAATATAAATATATAAATACATATATATATATATATATAAATATATATATATATATATATAAATATATTAATATAAATAAGAATTAGAATGTTTCTGTTAATATGTAGTATTTTCTGTTCTGTTCTGTTCTGTTTAACTCAAATAAGAATTAAAATGTATAATAAAGAAATATGTCGTCTCATTGATTTGTTATTCTACACGGTTGCCGAAAAAATATTGTACGCAACACGCCCGAAAATAGTTTTTTCCGGACTTGTTACGTAACTTACTATTTTCTACTCCTATATTAGTAAACATTGTTTTACGTACAGTTCACTCTATAAGTAAATCCATTCTTACGCACAACTGTGCGTAAAGAATCAAGTTAGCCCTGAATCGTGACATTTATCTGTCTTGCGTTTTGAATATTTGACAGTGACATTGTCATTATTTGAGATTTGAAGTTCAGATCGGTACTTTATAAATTATAAACCGATCTTTAATTTTTTAGTGTTCTTTGTATGTCTAAAAATATGAGCAACTCCGATATTGAAGTGAGTGCAACGCCACCAGAAATTGTTCTTCAGGCTGCTCCTGCTGTAGAAAATATTCTGCCGCAAAAATCAAAAGATATATATGAAAAGACTTATCAAAAGTTTATGGAATGGAGTATGGATAACCATTGAAGTTTAATTCCCAAAGTTTAGTTCTACTTATTGTGGGCAAATCAGCATCATCGGTAATAACTTGTAAAACTTTATCTAAAGTTGGTAATGTGAGTACGTACTCCGAAAATGTTTTGTTTGCCTATTTTAATAATTTAACCAAAACATTTATACCCTCCTTGCTCTGGGCAATATACTCGATGTTATGAACTACGTTGAATATAAGGCACGATGTTAATATCGATAATTAAGAACTTATCTGACGGCCCCAAGGGGAAAAAATCAAAAATTCTTACAACGGAAGAAATATAAAAAAAATTGCAAGAAGCTCCGGATCGGGAATTTCTCTTTATGAAAGTAGCCCTGATTATTGGAATATCTGGGGCTTGTAGAAAACAAGAACTCAAAAATATGAAAACAAGTGATTTAGAAGATTCTAATGGGAAAACTCTTATAATAGAATTTCTGATACGAAAAATAAAATACCTAGATCGTTCATTGTTTCCGGAATTTTTTACAATATCTGCAAGAAATATATGGAAATGAGAAATGCTGTAAAGGGGACCAGTATAAGTGAGTTTTTCCTAAATTATCAAAATGGAAAACTGACTAGACAAGTAGTGGGAATAAATAAACTAGGAGTAGTGCCGAAAATTACAAAGAACTTGAAATTGCCCGATGCTGCTTTGTACACCGGTAATTGCTCCAGGAGGACTTCGGCTATCATTTTGGTCGACGCAGGGGGTGATTTACTGGCGCTGAAACGACTCGGTGGGTGGAAGTCTCCTACCAAAGCAGAAGGATACGTAGACGAATCCACTGGAAACAAAACAGCAACTTCTGAAAGAATATTGCAATCCACCAACAATAATTTACCATCCACGTCGACTTTAAATAATGATATTGAGATTTCGTCAAATATTTCAACAATAAATAATTTATCGAAAAAATCAAAATTGTACTATTAATTTCAATACCACTGATAATAATAATCAATAATTCCTAATTATTTAGTTACATACAAATTTAATTTCTGAAATTCATTATTTTTATACTATATAGTATAAATTTATATTTTCTTAGATATAGTTTGTTGTTGTTGAAAATTAAACCATGAACTACGTTAGTTACCTTCCTTTTTTATTACTTAAGGCTTAAACAAACGCACCACCCAGTTTATAAAAGTCGTAGAAAAAGTATAGTACGTATTTCGTGTTGTAAAGCAATTAGGCACTCATGTAATTACCGCACTCGTCGCTACGTGTCAATTTTTCCATTCGTGCGTAATATGCTTTTTACAACACTTGATACGTAATATATTATTTCATTGCTACTAGAGTTCCTTGCAATGAGTAGATACGTCTTACTGGCTTGCCCAGTTGTACCCCCAGGTATCTCACAGACTCCAACTCATTAATCCTGATATCTTTCACTCTCAACTGAATGCGGTATACTATCCTGTCGAGGGGAATTTGCAACTGACGTGCAGCTACCTATAATGGGGAAAAATATGCACATGCCTGCATATAGGTATAGTTCCACATTTATTCTGTTAAACATTGGAAAGTCATTTGTAAATAGTGAGTGTGAGAACGGTGATAAGAATACCCTCGTGATAATTTGTTACCTATTTTTACCCTAAAAGAAGTCCTATCTAGCAGTCTAGTATTTCCACTATGTATAAAGTCATACATACCTCCAACATCTTAGTGATAAATCCTATCCATACCGTGCTAAATGCGTTTTGCATGTCCAACAGGACCATGACAGTGTTTTGACACCGATAAGTCCAATGATTTATTTTTGAGTGAATTTGAACGATCCATCAGTACTTTTGCACCCAAGTTCGATGCTCTTATCTCCACAGGTGACTTCAATATAGATTTCTCCGATCAGTACAATAGCACAACTAAAGATGTAATCGATATCATGACGTCATATACGCTCGAACACATTAGTCAAGAACCAAACATGTATGGAAACACGAGTGCTTAAAATTTAATCTCATAGTCCGTACCAGAAATATTAGATCACTGAATGATATCTGGTTCTATTGGTACTGAAACTCAGTTAAATGAGCCATTTTATTACATTTTTCGAGACCTCAGAAAATTCAATGAGAATGATTACAGCTATGATCTCGAACACAATTATTTTTCTGTATAAGTCGAATGATATCGATGAAACAATACATTTATTCAGTGATACTCTCATCCTCTCTTCGATACGCATGCGCCTATAAAAACTGTATAAATCACTAGAACCAAAGCAGCTTGGAGAACTCCCAGTAATGCTGACCCTGTGAGACAAAGCTCTCCTCGAATTTAAGAAAAGTGAACTTGAAAAGCACTGGAAACTTTGCAAATATGCAATGGAAAGGAAGCTTATCTAAGTTTCAAAATGAGGGCAGATAAAAACAAGAAACATTTTTGCGAACCGTCAGATACCAGAGTAGTGAAAGAATCCCACACAAATCAATGATTATTCCATCCTCCAATCGAATATTCAACCACTCAACCACTCAACACTCAATCACTTTTGGGTACCATCAGTTTTCTTCCTACTGATGAGAAAACACTTGATAAAATCAGCATTGGAATGATTATTCGCTCATGTCATATTTTCTGCCAAAAATATGGCATTTTACAATTTTTGCTTACAAATTATTATTTATCCTATAATTTGGAGAACAGACTAGAAGATCTTGGATGAATTGTATTATTTGAGCTTAATCGAAGCCACAATAAATAAACATATCTTTTCATAATAAATATTATTTAATAATCAAAACTTGATAATATCCAATCTGGTTTTGAAGCAAATCATAGCTGCATCACGGCACTATTGGAAGTAACTGACGATATCATGCTAACTTCTGATAAGAATAATCTCACGGCACTAGCATTGTCTAATCTTCAGACAATGGCACTAGATTTACTGGATTATTCCAAGGCGTTTGACATAATCAATCCCAGATTAGTGTTGGCTATTTTACACTTCATTGGCTTTACTGTTGAGACAATTAACTCCCCGAAAGTTATCTTATGAATCGCTTTCAGTCAGTTATTATTGATGACTATCACTCGAATTCTGTTTTAGTGGAAAATGGTATTACACAACGCGTTCAGTATTCATGTATTCGACTTATTTGTGGTTTGAGTAGAAGACACCACACAAGCCAACATCTGAACAACATTGGGGGGCTGAATATGGAAAATCGAATCATTCTCCACTCTTGCAGTTCATATCAAAAATTGATCAAAACTGAAAAACCGGAATTCCTTCATAATAAACTTTCTTTTAGAACAGACGTTCATCATCTGAATATTTCTTTCAAATCACGTTCAACCCCCTCCTCGCTACTCCACAGCCTCATTTCAGTCGTCCTTCAGTTATATGATACCCAGGCTTCACAATAAGATTTCCAACGAAATAAAACAAACCAAATCCCCAGAGTTTAAAAAAAATGAGAACAAACTACTTAATGGATCCATACATTTTTGAAATGTTTACCAATTCGATTTGTTCATTTTCATCATTTCAATTTACCTTATGATTGATCCCAGTTGTTTTTGTATAATATATGTTCCCAAGTTTTTCAAGGTTGAATGGAAAATAATGCTTGTTTAAACTTTCACGTATGAGCAAGCGTTAACTCTACCTTTGGGCTGTAGGATTACTGAATTGTAACAACCTAGATGTAATCATCATTCTGTAGTCAATCAAGTCATTTATTATTTTTATGCTGAACCATTCCGAAGCTCCAACCCATTCGAAAGGGCGTGCTGGTTACACAAACCAATGACCACTGCCCCACATCCTTGGGGTGAGAGATCATTGGTCCGAGAGTCCCGAGCAGACGTAACGATCCGAGAATGACTTCCTTCTGCATGCTAGGGATTCTGCCAATTTACGACGTGCCGTTATAATCTTCAGGTTTGATAGTAGCGTTGGCATCATTCTACCAAGGGCCCCTATAATCAGAACCATCATCTTCACAGAATGGTCTGCATAGAGTCTGCGGAGTTCGAGGAGTAAATCTCGATATTTCGTCCGTTTCTCCTCCCCTTTTCGCACGATATTCATCTCGGCTGGAGCCGAAAACTCAATGACGTATATCGTTTTCTGCTGGCGGTCGAAGAGGACTACATCAGGCTTGTCGGCTTATATTTGCCTGAGGGTGGGGAATAAGTAGTTCCAATAAATTCGGCCCTTCTCATTCACCACAACGGACTCAATATCCCTCGGAGAGTATGGCAGCATTGGTATCTCATCAATACCGTACGAGTGTCGTGAATGGTAATACAGCATTCGTAACGCCGCGTTATGACGATGGATATAGGCTGAGACCGCATATACTGACAGCAAGTGCATAATGGTCTCAGGTGTTCCACGGCAGGCCCTGCATCTGGTGTCTGGGGCCTCTGTACCCATCACGCTGCTTCGGTAGACAGGAGTGGTGAAAACACCTTCCTGGCAAGCCATGATGAATCCCTCAGTCTCCGACTTGAGTTCACCTGACCTGAGGAAAGAAAAGGTCAGCCTTTCGGATAAGATATGGTCTTCAATATTTTTATAGAAGATTCCATGCATCGTCTTATTCTTGTGGAGCTGCAGATGTTCAGTTTTCCCTGCAGTTTTTATGTGGACTTTCCGCCAAGCAGGCTCTAACTCGGTGGTAGAGTCTTGGACTTCCCGCTCAGTGTCGAATACAAGACCGAGATCATCGGCTGCGCGGATTGCTTCTTTGAAAAGAAACGCTCCTTTCCCCGAGATTTCATGGTCTTTGACCCTGCAGAGAAGGGGGTCCAAGCTCCTGATGACTCAACAGGCTCCATCCAGCACCATCCTGTTGTGCAGACACTCCAAAGATGACGGCCTCCCTAGTGCCGGGGTAGGTACAACCGTGGAACGGACGAATCCGGATGCAAACTACGATGTAGGTGCATCATTTTGCGAGTCTTCCAAAAAGAGTAGATTAGAATCGGAACGGCAAGCATGTTGGTGGCAGAAACTTTGTTCATAACCGATAGTTCTGATGACCAGATCTGCCGGAGTTACTGCTGATTCTTGCCGCGGAGAGCGTTTTTCACCGCCACCGCACCTCTTGGGTGCAACGTTGTTGCACTCCTAGGTAGGTATACGCGTCTCCGGCATCCTGACGGCGGAGGATGCTTCCATCAATCAGCTGCGCGTCCTCTTTGTAATTATCGCATTGTCTTCTTCTGAGATGAACCGTGCACATTTATCCATCCTAAATTCCATACCGATAGCATATGTTGTTTCTCTCGATGGAAAGTACTTTTTGATATGGAAAGACTTTGACGTGTGTTGAATTCTATAACTTTTTTATTCGACAACTCATTTTTCTTATAGAGGGTGATTCTCAACAGAGTAAAATTAATCAATAATATAAATATTTCCCAACATTCTCCCCATTTTACAATTTGAACTCTAAAAAAAAACTTGAAACAAAATCGCAAAGTATTGAATTCTAACTAATAATTAAGTAAAACCGAATCGCTTGGGAACATGTACGGTTCTTCCCAGCCTTGTGACGACTGATTTATTCTCTTATTTCGTCAAAATCTCCAGATTATCTTCTTTTTTCCCAGCAGTTTTTCATCTTTCCTTTTCTTCATCACCTTCTGTCTCTCCTGACTGAGTTCTTCGAATACTTAAATCTTATGCTGTTTCCTTTTCCAGAAATATCCAATTGATAAAGTCTAAAGTGGACTCATTCTGCCAGGTATTCTTTTCTGAATCGAGTTCTGATGCCATCTCTGATCTTTTGTAAATACCGAAAACGTGATATAATAAGGTTTCTATCAATGTTGTCTAGATCAGGGGTTTCGTTAGAAGGTAGGTCCTGTATAAACATTGCGGGACTTAAAGGTATCAAATCTTCGTTTTTAGAATTGTCATCATTTCTTCAAAATTGACCACAGCTCTTCCCAAATTCCTCCTCAAAAGTTCTTTGATAATCCTAACCGATCGTTCCTACCATCTTCCCCACCAGGCAGCGGGAGGAGGATTAAAGTTCAATTTTATGTGTTTTTCTGAAGAATACTTTTCAGTTTGATTCCATTCAACATTCTTCAACAAACTATTAGCCCCAACGAAGTTCGTTCCGTTATCGGGATATATGGTAGATATTCTTCCTCTTCTCGCAAGAAACCTCAAAGCAAGAAAAAAACTGTCTGTTGAAAGGGAATTTACTAGCTCTAGATGAATTGCCCTATATAAGGCACAGGTGAATAAAACGATCCAAACTTCTCACCTCCTTTCAAGAACAAGGGCCCTGCCAGATCAACACCAGAAATTTCGAAATCTGCAGCTTGATTTATTATGTTTTTGGGAGTGGTACAATTGGTGTATCTACGGGTTTACTAGTCTCTTACAAATTGTACATTTTGATTTGATTTTCATTGCAGTTCGCCTTCCCCTCAAGATCCAAAACGTGTGTTCGAACTCCTGCATGTTGATCGATTTCATGCTGTTCAAATATCAATTTTTCAACCAAAACATGTTCCGATGGAAGAATTATTGGCAAATTTGAAATTATGTGGGTTTTCTCCGAGAATCAGGCATGTTTTCATTCTCAAGATCCCTTCTTCATCTTCAATAAGTTCCAAATTCTTAAGTAGATGCTTATTTTCGACACTTTCATTTTGTATTAATTTCAGGCTAGAATTTTTGGCATATTTAATTTAATCATACGTTAGCTGTCCCTCTCTTTCCGATAGAAATTTCTTCGAAAATATTACTGTAAAATCTCCAAAT
The DNA here is from genome assembly GCA_018342105.1 of Gonioctena quinquepunctata. Classification (NCBI taxonomy): domain Eukaryota; kingdom Metazoa; phylum Arthropoda; class Insecta; order Coleoptera; family Chrysomelidae; genus Gonioctena; species Gonioctena quinquepunctata. Next base: position 22,770 of record JAFIRS010005327.1, on the reverse strand, counting down.
CTACGCAATGGTTCTAATGATATTGGAAAATTTTGAAAAATAGCATAACCTCCTTATGAAATCATTTTCATGTACCACATTATTCGCTGTTGCCTTTTTTCTTTCTTCCCCCACTGCATTTTCTGCATTCTCTAATATTGAATTCTTAACCATTGCGGGCCTCCCCACCATTTATTTCCTACTAGAGATTCCCCACTGCAACCTCGAGAAGCCACATCAGCAGGATTTATATCACCCGGAACATAATTCCAATGTTCTGCATTTGTTACGGGACGTATTTCCTTCACTCTATTATTTACAAATGTTTTCCACGTACCCACAGTCTTGATCCATGTCAAGGCCATCGTGGAATCTGTCCAATAAAAATATTTCAAAATACTGAGCGCCCGAACTTTTTCAACAGCTTGGCTTAATCTAACTCCTATAACACAAGCTAATAATTCTAATCTAGGAATCGTGATATTTTTCGGTGCAATTTTCGACTTTGCCTGTAATATTTGTACATAGAAGATTCCATCTATTTCCTTCTTATAAAAACACAAGATGCGTACGCCACTTTGCTTGCGTCACAGAGAATATGTATTGTGGAATTCTCGACATCTAATTGTTTTCTAAAGCTGAGTGATCTGGGAACTTTACACAAAGAAAGGAACTGAATCTGTTTTAACCGAGCGTTGAATCGCTTTATCAATATCTCCGGTAATTCACTGACCCATCCAGTTTTCAACTGCCATGTATCTTGTAATAAAACTTTTGGAATCAAAGTGAATGGGCAGGTAAATCCTATGGGATCAAAAATCCGTTGAGAAACAGATAGTAAGCCGCGTTTTCGGAATATTCTGTAACTTACTGAATGCACCCAAATCACAAGAAATCACGTCATTATCTCTTTTGTTCCATAGCATCCCCAATACAGAAATTTAATTTTTTCCAACAAAACCATATAATTCATTATCTATATTGGATACCCAATCTCTGAGATTGAAATCACCTGATGACATCAATTATTTTGATTCTCTAACAAATGTCTCTAAATCTTGTACGTTATTGAAACTGGTGATACAGTTGTCGACATAAAATGATTCATTCAATTTTTCATCTGAATCTTTCAGATTATCTGGTGCACGTGACAAATGATAATTTATTATAGCAGCTAGCAAAAATGGGCTAGGTTTGACTCCAAAAACTACTCGGCAATGTCGGTATATTTTCCGTCTGTTTTCTGTATGATTGGACCACCAAAATAATCTCAAGAAATCCCTATCATGAGGAGCAACACCGATTTGAAGGAACGCCTTTCCAATATCCTCTGTAACCCCTATATCATTCCTGATCTAAATTTCAGTAAGAGAATTGGTATGAGCTCAATTAAATTTGGTCCGATTTGTAAACAATTATTCAAAGAATTTCCATTCTCGTCTTTTGCTGGACGAATTTTTGTAGTATTGCTCGACTCTTTAAAAACGGCATGATGAGGTAAGTAATGTAATGATTCCTTACCATTACCTTCTTCTTCTCTAATTTCCTCTATAATACCCAATTTTGCCCATTCAGTCAATACCTGTTCATATGCTTCAAATTTCTGAAGATGTAACAGTTTCTTGGTGGTCGAAAGTAGTCGGATTTCCGCTAAATGCTCATTGCTCGAGAGTTCTGAATGGTCTGCAGTCCATGGAAGATGAACTTCATATCTTGCATTCTCGTTGATTGAAATTGTTTTATTGAAATATCTCATGGTATCCTCTTCTAGATCATTCTTGGTTTTCACGTCGGCTGGATCTTTTATCCCTAGAACATCCAAAGTCCACAAATCTGTTAAGGAACAATTTTCGACACCCGAAAATATAATTCCGTTTTTAAAATTCGTTTGTTGGCCCATCACAAAATATGTTTTGATCGCAAAAAGATGATCGTCTAAATTTTGAAGATTCCCTGTGATGAGTTTGCCAAAAATGTCAGCACCCAACAATAACTCGATACCTCGTGGAGCATTTTTGACAATGACCTCGTTTAGAATTATGTTCTTTCGTTGCAAGTGATTGATATATAACGAATCTTCTAAACGAGGAATGTAATTACAAATTTTTTCTTGTTCGAGAACGAAAAGTTTTATTTTGAAAATTCTATCAAGTTTTTGAACAACCATATCGAAAATTCCATGGATTTTGGGAGGTGTTCGTAAACCTCCAAACACGCCCCGTGTAATATATCCCAGATCTGTCACTCATTTTGATAATATGTACGATCTCTGTAATGCTGATTCTAGTAAAGCGCGTACAACCTTATCTTTGACATTTTTAACACGTCTTACGAGTACTGTTTGTAATAATGTGTCAATTCGGAGATTATTTGTTAGAACGTTCTCAACCTTTTGATTGATGTCATTAGTATTAGAGTCATTAGTATTGCTCACACACAAGTCGGAGCACTTAATTGGGTAATGTCTTTGTACAAATCAAACATCTGATGAAAACCTTACAGTTACGACTTGTATGATTTCTCTTTAAACAAGTGAAACAAGTCCTCCTTCTCATAACTTTGGCTTTCCTTTCTTCGAGTGTTAACTTTTGCGATTTGAAACACTCCTGACTTGCATGTGATTTGTCACAGAACAAACAGATAGGAACATTCTCACCTCTATCTTGTTGACTCTTCATAATCGCTTAATAAAGTGCGGAAGCTGTATATAATTCTGATCCACCTTGCTCTTTTCTTTGTCGACTCCTTTCCTATGCCAAAACTGGTTTGAGCAAGATTAATCCATTCTTCTGCATCTACCTCTCTTCTCAAAAAATCTGGTAACTTCGACAGAATATTAGTTTCATTGAAATTACCTTTATTTTCTTCACCCTCTTCAAATTTCTAGTGTAGACTAACGGGATTCATGCTACGGTACCTCTCCCAAACTTTCAAAAGTTCCTCTGGTAATGCTAACTTAACTAAAGGAAAGAGCATAGCAACATATTTATCACTAGTTACCCCAAGAGTTTCTAGTGCTCTCAATTGAGTTTCTAACTTATCATATAAACGGGCCAAAGTCATACCTGTTTTGGTTTTCGTTGCTCGCTTGAGGACGAGATCTAATAACTTCCTGACATAAACCTCTATCAGAAATGCATCCCTGGCGAAACGTGATTTCAATTGATCAAGTGCTTTACCGTCATTTGATCCAGAAGGCTAAATCTCTGGCTCTCAGTACCTGAGAGTTGTTTTCAATAAATACTGGAACTTGTCTTCTGTATCTATTTTATCGTCTTCATGTATCTTCTTGAACTGGCCCCAAAAGCCAATCCAGTTTTTTACATTACCGACGAATTTCTTCAATTCCATTCGAGGAAGTCTCATCCGTATGATATGTAGAACTCTTCTGATCATCATGCACCGACTTCTCTTTCATAACAACTTCGCATTCTGACCTGAAATTTATGATTTCTTCTCTGTAGAATTCAATTCGGTTAAATTCCTGTGTGAGCTCTTCTTCACTTGGATTATACACTTCTTAGATTAGACGAAAACAAATTATCTCTGAACAGCTCATCCAGTATGAATATCCTTTCACTTCCAATTGTCTCAAGCGTGCTAGTACTTGTTCGTTGCTTACTTTCTTTACTGTAAGTGCTATATCCAAATCTTTACTGCTTTTCATGAAAAGTATTCGTAGATGCTCTCTTTCTTTCTTACAATTTTGTCCTGTCCTGTCACGGTCGGCACAAATGTTGTTTCTTTCGATGGAAAGTACTTGTTTATATGGAAAAACTTTGACGTGTGTTGAATTCTATAAGTTTTTTATTTGACAACTAATTTTTCTTATACATGATGATTCTCAACAGAGTAAAATTAATCAATAATATAAATATTTCCCAACAGCATGCTTGTACTCTTGCACAACCCTCAGAGATTGCTGCAGATCTCCATCACCCATGGTCCAGGTCATCCATATAAAATCGATGGGTGACCTTATGCCTTCGGTCCCCGGGGATGCCGCAGTTGTAACCACGGGTTTTTCTGAGCGCAACGGATAATGGCATAAGTGAAACGCAAAAAAGGAAAGGGCTGAGTGGATAGATAGATAGATAGATAATTTATTCATCATTAAAGCTTTATAAATGTGTAAATATAAAACTTATCAGACTAGTCAGTTCAACACACATACATATATAAAAAAAAATGACAGTAATAACTGCTAATAAAAAAACAAACATTTGTTGGTGTTCCCAAACAAGACTTACACTTGTAAAAACAAAAAAATAAGACTTATGATTGAGAAGTTAGGAATTCATCCATAGAATAAAAAGCATTGGTACATAGGTGATCAAATAATTTTGACTCGTAGATTTTGAAACTTTCAATTTCACCGAATAGAGTCAACGTGTGATTAAAACAGTTGATACCTTGATAATTATATGAATGTTGCCCAATTTTTAAACGGGAGAATGGTAGACGAATGTGATTAGCATTACGGGTCACGTGGTCATGTATCATATTTCCCTTTGATAATTGAAGTTATTTTTTTTTATATACATAGTAATACGATATATGTACAAGCAAGGAAGAGTTAGAATACTTGGAACACAGCTCTCCTGAAGAAAACATTTGGACTTTGGCACCACCTGATGTTATGATGAAGCGAGTCCTCCAGAGTGGTATCAATTGTTCAATGCATCTCACTATTTGATCAGGTACCGCGAGGAATCTGAGCAAATGCAAGATCAACTCATGCGATGTTGAATCAAATGTCTTGCGGTAATCGATCCAGGCCATCGAAAGGTTTCGCTTATACTGCACGGAGTCCTGCGTGATACATCTATCGATCAGCAGGTTCTCCTTGCAGCCAGCTACATCTTTCTTCGACCATCTCTACTCACCGTGTCAACCGCAAGGAGTATTCTTGTGTACAAAATGCAGTTAAACAATTTGTAGCACGTGTTCAAGCATGTTATCGGTCTGTAATTCTTGGTATCAGAGAAATCTCCGTTTTTGGGAATTAGCACGGTTCGCCCCTTCACAAACCAAGCCGGAATCTGCTGCTCTCCACTAAGCCACGAGTTGAAAACTCTGGCTAAGTGGTGGTGGGTACCAGGGAGTTTTTTCCAGTACAAGCATTCGTATCCTATCAAGGCAGTGTTGTTTAATTGTTAACACCACCCCTTGATTCAATGTGTGATGGACTCGTTTCAACTTAGCTGCAATTCGCCGCACCGTTAGCATGAATGGCCTAGTGGCCACTACGTAGTCCATCATATATGAATGCAAGGCGCGTCTTGTCTCACCGACCCGATTTTGGCATCCATCTTCTGTATGCGTCGCTCATGCTTTCTAGTCGGAGATGCATTATTCTGCGTATCCTCACGGGGAAGCACAAGAGCAGCGTCATACACGGCGGTGTTGATTAGCCAGATGTCAGCCTCTTCTGGAAGCGCTTCACGAAACTCCGCATCCACTCGAGCCAGGTCTTGGAGCTTCAGGGGCTCCAAAGTGCGAACTACTCTGCGTGTTCTGATACCCTCTATTGGTGGAATATTGATACCTGCCACCTCTTCGGCTGGTTCGACTCGTGGCACTTCTGCCACTTCGGTCACTTCGTTATCCTGCCTAGGAAGGAGTCTCACATAGTCACGAACACGAAGGTGGGATACATAATCCCGTAGATTTCGTGCGGAAATGTAGCATTCTCTGGGTGTGCCACGAACCACAGAGCATGCATTCGCGCCATGTATCCCTTCAAGCATGCTCGCTATTCTCATAGCAACAAAGAAGGCCGTCTCTCATTTCGTCTGCCCACTCAGAAAGTTGTCCGTCGATTTGGGCCCCACCAACTTGCCGTTGACCTCCATCCGGATGAGGTTGGTTGTGTGGACCCTGATCTTGGATGGGAATTCTAATAATTGACATGGAACCACAAAATATCATATTTGTGAATGGACCATGCATTTGTATCTGATAATTGCATAGACATTAAAATAATATGGACTGGTTGTGAGAAAGAGACCATTGATATCAGAACCTGTGGAAAAGGACAGAATGAGTTCAGGCATAACATTGGTTTCGTATATTGTTTATATGTGTTTTCATGTGATGCTTTGAATGTTTTTTATAAATTTATCCAGTGTTTCTGAACTGTTTGACAAGTAATAAACATTCTTGAATATCTATGCCTTCTTCGTGTGCAGCCTACAATTGTGTAGTTAGATACAAAAAAGGGCTGGATGTGAAATTTCATAGGTAAGTAAGCATGGAGTGTAGGTAGTAATTTGTGGATTTTTTTAACACATTTTCATAGGTTTCCGAACTTATGAGAACATTTTAATTTAATTTCTCAGTCACGCACAAACTGGTAACATTTTACGTGACTTCTCTTGTTTATATAACTTAGTTTTATTTTTGTGCCTCTATTTATTTTGTAGCTGAAGTTAATAGATTTATTATTAGTATCATAGGTGGGTTGGTGGGATTTTGTTTGATTCGGGGGTAGAATTTGATGTTTTCCCGAGCAATTGCTTGAACTAATGTTGGTTAATACTATTTATAAAAGTATAATGTGATTTGATTCCCAAAATTTTCCTTTTTTTTCCGAGAACAAACGCAGATATATATGTTTTTAAATCGAAGAATGTTTTCTTCAAACGTTTTAAATACACATGGAATTTTTACTCCATTGGACTATCGGCATACTTTTACTCCGGCGGAGTAAACATATTCTTTTACAGCGCCAGGCTGGAATAGACTTCCCTACGGATTGTCCGTCGACCTCCGTCACGCTCGATAGAAAAAATATCACTTTCATTCCCAATAAGACGTACTATTTTCCTCAGCATTTCCAAAAATTAATTGGGCCATTTTTTCTACAGACACGAAATTTTATAGATTACATACACGTTTTTTATGTAGGTACCTATTATTGATAACACATTTTGAAATCGCCGGAGTTCCCAATTTAGTTCAATTGCACCTCTAACTTCATGATATCGAATATAAATTTAATTATCAATAATTTTTTTCATTCCTGAACTTTCTGAAAACTGTGGAAGAGATATAAAAATCATTTTCATTCAGATGGAGGCTCAATGGAATTCTTTTGTTTCTGAAAGATATCATGAAAATATGTCGCATAAATTTCCTCACTGTGATTCCTTGAACTTTTTCAAAACTCATCTCATTCAAAGTAGTCAATATTTCCCTTGAAAAAATAACAAGAAATAGGTTTTTTCAATGTAATGCCATAGCCAATTTGTATCTTCTGCCTTGTCGTATTTCTATCCTTCACAACATCTCTCTCTCATATATAGTCCGCCAGGAACTGTGTGTTAAAGTCACATGACGGCCAGTCCATCAGTTATAAGGTCTATGGATAATTGACGTGACATACTTGACGATTGCGCATTACAGACAAGATATCAGCAATAACTGCAATAAGTATTAAGTACCAATATTAATAATAAAGACAGCAAATGTCATGTCAAAAAAATGGGATTTAATGTAAAGACTCTGCAGGAATACATTCTTGTGAGCAGTACATGAAATGGAAAACATGGGGTGGAACAAAATCATTTGCCATTGTAAAAAAAAGTAATATCCCCAGACATATACTGTCAGTAATCCTAAATTTAAAGTTTCTGAAAAATTAAAACATGTTTTTACTTCATCTTCATATTTGTGCTATGAACTTTGAATATTAAATGATGTAATGACTCATTTTGGTAGGTATATATCATTGAAATATGAAAAAAATTTTTTTCTTCAGTATCTGTAACTGTTTCAAAATCTTGGTCCTTCTATTACAAGTTTTTTCACTTTTGAAATTTTGGTTGGCATACTTCACAATATAAAATTTTCTCATTCGAATGAATAATTGCAATAATTAAATTCGCTTTCAGAAAAATCTATATTCTAGTTTGAAGCAAGTGAGTGATGCAGTGTTTTGTGACATATCTAAAGCTTTTGACTGTTAAGTAAGCTTCATCTCTACAGCTTCAGAGGACGAAGCTTCAATTGGTTCGAGTCCTATCTGAGTGAAAGAACCCAAATTGTGAAAACTGATAGTCTCTCAGCTTTTGGGCAAATTAAGAGATGTTCCCTATTTTGGCAGACATAACTATCTTATCGCATGAACTCAAATTATCTTCGCAGTAAAATGACTCGTATATGTATAAATTAATTTGTATCTTCGCTGAACTACCTTTGCCCATTGTAATGATTTTTTTCAACTTGTGCTTTATCTAGTAACTAGCAAGTCAAATATTTTTATGATTACTTTTATATTTATTTTCTACAAAAATTTGCCCATGAGATGACAATCTTCAGACTATAAATATATTTGATTTGGAGATGGAAAATTTTAAATATAGTGGATATTTTTTTCTGAAGAGCCATGGAACCCTCTGTGATGGTTCGGAATTTACTAGCCAAAATCAAGATATCTTCATAGAATAAAAAGTCCACGATAACTTGTGAAATTCATGTGTTTATAAAAAGTGATAATTATACTAATACTAGTCATTAGCCTTATCGATCTTGGAAGTGGGCCTTGTTCTTCCGACCAACTGCTTGGTTTAGATCCCCCTCCTCTGATTATCTCATGCGGGTATTACTAAAAATTTAAAGAAAAGCTGATTTTAGATTGTTTTCTCTCCTCGCCTTTGTTAGTAGGGCTCACCTTATCCAGATAAGTTATTCTAAGATAGCTGGAAGCAGCCTAGACTGTCGCAGACCAGGAGTCATCGATTTCTCAACTTCATCAACATATTTTATGATATCTACAATGAACTCTCTGATTTTGTTCAGGTTAGAAGATTGTTAGAGAGGTAATCGTCTGGCAGAGATGGGTAGTGAATGGCTTGGTAATACTTTGTATCGGAAAGTTTAATGAAACAATGTCATGGGGGACATTTTCCAATGCCCTCAATTTTCAAGTCAATTCATCGTCTAGAGACATCAGTCCACTTTCCTACCTTTTCTTCTTCCTTCGTGGAAGTTTCCATGATACCAAAAAGGGCGTTTGAGAAGAAATCACTTTGTAATCAACAGGTAGACGTCAAGAAAAATCTAGCAGTCATCTGATTTTTGACAGACAGATGTAAAACATTGTGAATTTCAAGGATTTCATCTTTTTCACGCAAACTGTTCTGTGAGGGATCTTGTACACAACCAAGGTTTCTAAAATTTGACTCAAAAGATGTGTCAATGTTTACTGTCGATTCGGTGTAGTTGGGGTGTTCTGTTATGATACTTCAAAATAATGGATTCAAAAATCTCCAACATATAAAAACAAAATTAATAACCAACCTAACAACAGAAAACCTAACACCGACAGCTACCTGAATCCTGAAGGAACTCACTTTGGCTCTCAAAAATCACATCCAAAGGAAGCAGCTTCTCAAATCCAATATTTTTTTTCGAAATTTTCAGGGTTTAAAAGTCCCAACTCGATTTGACCTTGACTTTTACCCCAAACACTAATGCTACTTGTGGTTGTTTCGGGAATACTCACAGAAGTAGAATAGAAAACACTAAAATATTTTGATTTAACCATAAAGTTTACCACCTAGAAAGCTGAATAACAAACTTAGAAATTGAAAAACTGTTTAACGTTTTTCATGATTCAAAATTGAAAACATAAATTCTTTCATCAAAACATACTCCTAGCACCTCTGATGGACGTATGCTTCATTACTTCACACAGTTCAAACGTTTACTGCTAGTTGCTTCGAATGTCAACTATAATTTCATCTGTCTTCGTTTATATGTTGTACTGGGGCGCTATTTTCAAACTCGAACGAATTTTTTCGTATGCGAGTTATCGTATGCGGAATATTTTCGGTCACCTTCGTACTGCTACGATTTTCAAACTGTAATCGAATAAATTTTCCGCTTAACATGATGTTCGCACATGAAGAAGTGGCAACATTGAATTATTCAGGTGTTCTATGGTTTCCACTTCTTGGTTTGAAAAAAGTGAGGTGTAGGTTTAAAGCATAAAGCAGTTGTGCTGAATGTTGAATATGAATAAGCGGGCCGGAAATTTGTCCAGTGCTCAAAAAACAGAATTGTTTGAGTTTCTGGAAAGAAATCCTGCCTTACAGAAAGGAAAATTCTTGAATGATTTTACATTTAAAAAGGCAAGCATGGTTCAAATGCTTGCCTATATCATGCTGATAGCTTCCACTTGCTAAGAAGCGTAATGTTGTTATTACCTTTAAAAAATGTATTCACTAATACCCAAAAGGGGGGATTGGCGCGGTGGGTTAGCGTCCGACTCATGATCGAAAGGTCGTGAGTTCGATTCTCGGCCAGGGCAGAAATTTTTCATTTAATTTGAGAGAATTAAATGTTAAATTTCGTAGCCGGGCCGAGGATGATCCTCGACGATTCGCTGTTGCGTTCAAATTAACAGTGCTGCTCCTAGGTGGCGTATGGAGTTAGTAACAAGGCCTACCCAGAATACTGTGTGAATGATACATTCCATGTTGTGATTGTCTTGAAATAAATTAATATGGGATGCAGTATTGCTTAGAGCAAGACAACCTGCATCCCATCATACAATAATAATATTCTGGCCGAATGACGAAATGTCCAAGCAAAAAAAAAAAAAAAAAAAAAAAAATACCCAAAGATAATGAATTCATATCCATTTCAACCCACTTCATTAATTTATTGAATAGAAAAAACCCATATATACTTTTTTAGAAAAGCTCAAACCAAATGCTGTTGTCGGGGGCTCAATATTCGGCTCAACCAAGTTTACTATTTCATAAAATAATGGCTTAGTGGTATATATTAACGAACTCATTTCCAGTTAAGTCATCCAGCGGGGCAACCAATAATTCATGTCGTCTTCTGCGCCCTTGAGCCAGAATTTCGGCCTCTTCCAAGGTCCCTGCTATATCAGCTACATTTATAATTTGTTTGAAATGATCTATTTCAATAACTCCACCAAATATATTCTAACCTAAATATTATACCCTTTCTCTTCCCTTCCCAACTTTTTCCTGTCATTTCGTAAGCGAATATTTCGTACCGCATGGATGCGACCATGCGATGCATTTCAATCGAACATAACCGCATACGAACAGTGTTCACCTATTTCAAAATACAACAATTGAAATTTCACTCGGAAATATGACATATCCGCATGCGGAATTCACTCTCATGGGTTTGAAAATAGCACCCCTGGTATTTTTGTTCTCATGGTATTTCCAATCGTTACTGAAGAATCACATAACAAGTGAGGTTGTACTGATAGCTGTATTCTTTCGACACTCAGTTCAGGAACATTCGGAACGTGATTATGAAATCAAGTTCGTGAAATACTGATCCGGATCACAAATATTAGAGAGTTATTGGAAGTACATATTTAATGCTAAGCAGTATTTGTGCATTACCTTATTTAAATTAGGATTTACCTTAAATCCTTGCTGTATTTATAGTTATTGGAACTGACTTGAGATAAATAAATAGACGTTTGACAGTCTTTTATTTCTAACCTAAGATTGTTTTGTTGATAGGTGTTTGATTTGCATATCATTATTCATATATTAATAGTTAAACAATTTGAATAATGGAAGAAATGTTAGAAGTTGGTTTGTGGGGAGATGCTGATGACGACGAAATTGAAATGATAATTATGGACATTATATTAATTGACAGAGACCATGGACAAAATCCTTTTAATTTAGATGATTATACTGATGAGGAGATTGTAATGAATTTCCCAGTAGTAATACTAAGTATTTGCTGTACGATCTCCCACGCTTCCACATTTATGATGGGCTTTTGACCTACAATTTCCCGAAGAAACACTAAATCATCATTGTACGTGAATCTAACCCTTCTAAACTTTTTATTTTTGGGACTGAAAACTTCAACAGTTGCCATTTTTTATTTTTTTCTATTTTAATAATCACTCACAGAGAAATGAAAATACAAAACTAAAACAATTCAACATCAGTTGGTTTGGTTATATGTTATATTCTTGAACTTATCTTCTTTTTTCTTCGTTCAGGTTAGGTTGTCAAAATAAGGATCACATAACTGACCTTAAATTTATACGGTAATTTGGCGTAAATAAGGGTAGGCAGTATTTTATTATGGTTTGCCTTAGCATAAAATTTATGTGCGCATGCGTAGCTGTCAAAATAAAGGTGACTTTATTAGCGCTTGCCCTTATTGCATAGTCCAATAACTCTCTAATAGAGAGTTATTGGACTATGCAATAAGCAAGCTAATAAAGTCACCTATTTTTACATAGTGTAATGGCAAACCATAATAAAATACTGCCTACATTATTCTTCGAAAGAACTAACTAAGGAAAAAACCAATATTTTTATTTCTATTAGGCAATCCATCGACCTGTCAAAACGAAAGCAATATGGCGGCAGTTGGCACACATTGCAATTCGTCATAAGCGACCATAGTGGTAAAAGTGTTTATTTTGTGATTTTCTGCGCGAATTACAGTCGTTTTTTCAATTTAGGATCATAATTCGTGCTTCAACTGGAGAAAAATGCCCCTTATTTGCATTGTAGTTAAAACTATGGGTCCCGTCACGACAGGAATAGAGTCGGGTTTCACTCGGTGTCTACAGTTTCAAATCATAAGTTTTTGATCAGTTAAAATGACTTATCGAGGAGGAGCAGAGCTCTATGGTTAGCTGCAATCAACCTAGAAGATCTTACGGATTCGAAAATCAAGTATCAGAGAGGCTGCAGCAGACATACCCTGTGTGCACATTCGTGATAACATCCGTCATTCCGTCATGGATACCTACCTATAACTTCAGACTTTTGTGATTTGTTCCTACGATTACTTGTATGATTTTGCCTACTTGTATATCTCTGAACTATTGTACATTAGGAGGTCCCATTTCAAATAAAGTTCATATATATATATATATATATATAGATAATTGGGTAAATATCTAGTAACATCACGCATGCACTCCGAATATGGGGAAAACACTTTTCTTACGTTGTTTTCGCCTCCTGAACACGAATCCGGAAGAAAAATGCGGCAGTCTCATACCGTTCCCGAGTTACAGCACTTGAAAAAAAAATTTCAAGCACCGTTTTTTCGTACAAAAATCACTCAAAATGCCTCTTTCTTTTTACCAGCATAAATAATACACCCTGAATCACTTATTTTCAGCACAACTTTGCACAAAATATCGTCGTTTTTATCGAAAAAGATCCTCCTTCTTACACAGTTGATTCATTTATATTACCAACATGAAAAATAAGAAAAGTTAATAAATGTCATCTGTCAAAGGAATGAGAATTGTTCATTTCCAACTGTGTAAGAAGGAGGATTTTTTCGATAAAAATGACGATATTTTGTGCAAAGTTGTGCCGAAAATAAGTGATTTAGGGTGTATTGTTTATGCTGTTAAGAAGAAGGAGGCATTTTGAGTGATTTTTGTGCGAGAAAACGGTGCTAAAAATGAGGTTAATTTTTTTTTAAATTTCTCTAACTCGGGCACGGTATGAGACTGCCGCATTTTTCTTCCGGATTCGTGTTCAGGAGGCAAAAACACGTAAGAAAAGTGTTTTCCCCATATTCGGAGTGCATGTGTGATGTAACTAGATATTTACCGATAATTGATATATTTTCCACTTCAAAAGTAGAGAAAACTCCTAATGAATGTCCATATATATGTACCTACCTCCTCAAAAAACATTCTTATAGGTATTGTTATTGAATTACTGGAATACAAATTTTCTTTAGGGTTTTGGTGACTCACTAAATAAAAATATTTAGAAATTTGTCTTTTAATCTCAACCTTTTTAGATATTTCAGGCAATTATCGAAAGCCTTGTATTTGATTACTCTCGTTTCGGACGTCCATCGTCTTAATGTATTTGAAAAGGTTTACACGATGTTTTGAATGTGAATACTGTATTCAGACGATTGCAGATACAAACATTCAAAACATCGTGAAAACTTTTTCAAGAACATCAAGACGATGGACATCCGAGACGAGAGTAATCAAGTTACCACATCGTCTACAACCTTCAAAGGGTATTGTAATTTATTAACAGTAAAAATTGGATATATCGTGATATTTATCGAAATTGTACTATATACAAATATCAATATTGTGTCATTTTTTTGTAATTGGTATTAAATTAATTAAGAGTAATCAACTGAATCAGTAAAACAACAAAAAAATAAACATTTATTTAGATATATTCATTTGAAACATTTCATTTTTTAAACAACTGAACAAGAGGCAAGTCGTCCAATAATTTTTTTGACTGGATGGCATTGGCCACACAGCTTCAAATCTGTGCGTGACATTGCCTCTAATATAGCACCAATATGACCACCTACTTCACTGTTTTTTTTTTTTTATGTTCTGGTTCCACGAAAAGGGATATCCTGTAATGTTCAGAGAACATCGTGGGAACCAAGGGAAAGAAGGTAGGAGTTGGTGTTCTTCTTGAATTTCTGGAGGTTGTATGCCTCGGGGAACACCTCCCTAGGCAATGAGTTCCAAAGCCTCGCTGTTCGTTGGATGAACGAGTCTTTGGAAAGTGATGTTCTGCAGGTCTCCAAAGTGACCACGAAGGGGTGTGATGACTGAACTTGACGGGTTAGTCTCGAAGAGACTGCCAAAGCAGGAACGATTGTTGATATTTCAGAAGAGCATCGCCCATGAAAATATCTATAAAATAGAGACAAATCGCCAACTTTTCTACGGTGTTCCAGACAAGTGAGCGAGTTTGTAAGCGAGGCATCACCGACGAGACGAATTGCCCTTTTTTGGACAGAATCCAATAGCCTCAGGATATGTTTAGGTGCCGCGCTCCAAATATGGGAACAGTATTCCAGGACAGGTCGGATCTGTGCCTTATAGATCATAAGCAGCTGAGTGGGGTGAAATAGCTCTTGGCACGAAACAAAAACCAAGTTTTTGGGATGCACTTTTGGCAATGGACCTCACGTGATTTTCCCAGGAAAGGTTATTGCTGATAGTAATACCAAGCATCGATATGGATGACTTCAGTGGTATGGTTACTCCTGACAAAGTTATGTTAGGCACAGTGAGATCGGCTTTTCTAGAGAAAAGACATACTTGTGCTTTGTTTGCATTGAATTCTACCAAGTTATTAGATCCCCACTCGAGAATTGTTGCTAAGTCCATTTTTATATTATTAACATTTCTTCCTCGTTCATTTCTGGTTTCACGGGCTGATATAGGGGCCCTGGAAGAGAAAGCGGTATGGAGGGTACTATCATCGGCAAAGCTGTGTATTGGACATGAAGTTGCTTTCAACAGGTCGTTGATGTGAAGTAGAAATAGTGTTGGTGCGAGAATAGATCCTTGCGGAACACCAGCATTTATGAGTAGAGTGCCAGATGAAACTCCATCGACCACTACATGGAGAGACCTGTTTGAGAGGAAACTAGCAAGCAGAGAACACAGCTGAGGGGGCAAGCCATACAAATACAGTGA
This sequence comes from Gonioctena quinquepunctata, assembly GCA_018342105.1. NCBI lineage: Eukaryota > Metazoa > Arthropoda > Insecta > Coleoptera > Chrysomelidae > Gonioctena > Gonioctena quinquepunctata. Next base: position 7,322 of record JAFIRS010005327.1, on the reverse strand, counting down.
GCAGTACAAATGCTTTCATCCTATTCAATTATGTACCAAACATCTGAAGGTTTTTAATTTGCCTTTTGTGAATACTTGACCTGAAAAAAAGTTATGTCGATTAGAAAGAACTATTATGAAAGTTGAGAAGTAATATCCTTAAATATCAAATCAATGTGTCTTATAATAAACAAATGTGGCCATAAACATAATAGATCAGATCAGATGTTATAAATTGCTTCTTATGTATTATTATTCCTAATTTATAATAATTCACTTCAATTACTCAAGATTTGCAACTGTACATGTACCCATTAGAAAAAACCTGCTGCCTAGGAAAAAACATACTAGACTAACTAAAATATATAAATGATTCTGAATTTTTGTTCTCACCTTCACAACGAAGCCAGATTCAAAGTATATATGGATTCTAAACTTGAATAGGGCTTCATCTGCATTTGGGAAAGCTTAAAAAGCAAATACGAGATAATATCCATATTCGTATCAGGAGGAGCACCAACAATTGAACAATTCAGTTCAGAAATATTCAGTGCAAAAAGGATCTAAATCACTGATCAATCCTCAACTTCATTTTATACCTGTAACAAATACATTGATAAAAATGTAAACAGAAGATGGGGATGTATTTTCAAGCATACCGTTCACCAAAGCCACTACTTTTCAACAATAGTGTCTTCAGGTAATCACTCTCCATCTGAATATGATCAATTAGCAACACAAAAGCTCCGAAAATAAACAAAAATACACTTTTACAAGCTAAAGGTACACACTGACAATGATGTTCTTATGGCGATTATCAGTTTGTGTGCCAACAACCGCCATATTGGGTCACGTGGTATGGATTGCCTAATGGTTGTTTTGATTTTAACCTCAAAATGGATCGGCATATTGAACTAGTAATAGTGGTAAATCGATAATTAATTACATTACATTAACTTAACTGATTATTTACATCTTTCAGCAAGAACTGATATTCTCAATTGATCCGATGTCAACATCTAGCAGTTCAAAAAATGAAGATAATGAAAGACTGAAGACATAAAAAAAATGCAGAAATACATTGGAAATGTACGATTCTTCTCTGAAGCAGAATTCAAACTGCATTTCAGAATGGGCAGGCCATAAACTAAAAATAAAGAGAGTTGTCAAACCTGCAGTAAAAGTTGGCACCACGTTTAGACAGTGGCGACATATCTCGCAACTGGCCGAACTAAGTACAGTACCGATTGAGATAAAGCGGGTTTTTCAAATGTGTTACTTTTATATGATTGATATGGTATATATTTTATAAGTGATCGATTTGCCATTCTTGTATTCCATATGTATGGTGGTATCATATGAAATACAGGAATGGCAAATCGATCACTAATAAAATATATACAGTAATCGATTCGTAGAATCTGTTAGTTCGTTCGTGGTTAAAATAAAGTTTCAAAGTAAATCTTTATTTCATGATATCAAGAACAAAATTAAAGATCTTATAAAACAAGAATAATAAGTTGAACACTATAAAAACATATTTTATTGTATCTAGGACAAGGTACAACTACAGACAAAAAAATAATAAAACTCCGAAAAACAACAAAATTAAAAATATTCTTCAGTCTTCATCAAATCAACCAAAATAAAAAAAAACTACATTTACAACAAACCTTCAATAATTTTGTTCATTTATTAGCACAAAGGAGAACGAGTAGGTATACTTAACAAATACTCCAGTTTGATGATAATCTTCGTACCTCCTCAAATGGTGATAGGAAATGGAAACTGATGGATGGAAATAAGTATCAGTTTGTGAAAAGCAGCTTATATTTTACCTTGTGACAGAATATTCCGAGGAATTTCAGCGTCAACTCGAATAATAAAACATTCCATTTTCGACGTTGGGTTCATAATTCAAGTCCATAGTATAATTTCTATATAATTAATTTTTCGATGACAATTAACAGTAGAATTATTCTGAAATTATTACGTGGTTTGTCATTTTCTGACAAATGTCGAAGTTGGAAAATTATCATGTCGGTCGTCTGTTGATTGCGGGCAGCGCCTCCATGCGCGACTGGCCGTACCAAAACTTGGTGGTCAAGATCGCCAATGTTTCAAACAGTCTCTTCATTTTCAATTTGTCTATGGTAAACGTTATCCGAGTAGAAGAGTCTATTCCCCATAAGACAATGGTGACACTAATAGAAAGAGATAAAATATCATTTGTGAGTCATAGTGACGTATATGGACATGTCATGGGCACCATTCTCTCTGGACAGTGTCGGACTAGTGCACTCCGCACTCTGGTTACAGGCTCTTGAATGTATATTGAACCAATCTGTATGTTACGTGGGCCACATGTACTCATGTCCATGTATGACGGGTTAATGCTTCAAGATTCTAATTGGCTAGAGCTTATTAGTACCTGCTATTCAGATAACGTTAACTCTCTTTGCTTACGGATCACGTGCAGAAAAAACTGTTGTGGGGATGAAACACATTTCGAAAGAACAAGTACATCTTGATCATGATCATAATAGCGCGTTTTGTTCAGAACATTTGTGTCGAAAGAATACAGCTGATGTTTGGATTGTTATATTTCTGAAACAACCACAAGTGGCGCTAGTGTTTGGGGTAAGTTATCCAAGTGAAGGTCAAATCAAGGAACACCTTTGAATTTGAAAATTTTGGGATTTGAGAAATTATTTTCACAAAATGTAATTTTTGAGGAGAGAACTGAAGCAAAGCAAAAATAAAATCATGCGTGTTCCCGATTCTGACTACTCATAAAGTTATACAGTTGACGTTGCAGTCATAAATAAAATTATATCAATATATTATTACATATATATCACTAAAATAAACGGATGAAGACACAAGACAAATCAAATAATACACTATGAGAGTCCTAGCGATAACATAAAAGTTTGGACTGTGTGAGGGTTCACTATTGTAAAACAAATTTGGGTAAAATACTAAATGCCACGCTAGAGCTAACACCCTTGATGTACTCTCTCTCTTATAATTCAAATGCCAGCATAAATAATCCGCAAATTGAAATCTCATTGGGAGAGAGACCGATATCAATTAATATTCCACAATAAATATACATAATAGGGAACACGATGTGCCACTTTCCTCCAGGAATATTTTGATTTGCACATAGATTACCACCTGAAAAGCACAGCAACACACTTGGAAATTGAAAAAATGTTTAATATTTTCCATAATTTTAAATTGAAAACGCTTGGACGATGGACGTATGCATCGTTACTTCACACAGTTCAAACTTTCACCGCTAGTTGGTTGGAACTGTCAACTATAATTTCATCTGTCCTCGTTTATATGTTGTACTCATCAGGGTTATATATATATATATATATATATATATATATATATATATATATATATATATATATATATATATATATATATATATATATATATATATATATATATATATATATATATATATATATATATATATATATATATATATATATATATATAGGGTGTCCGGTAAACCTTGTACAATATTGGCACTGGTGCTAGACCAGGCCAGAATATCAGAATTTCACCTTTGTAAAAATTTCACCATTTTCGAGATAATAGGTATTTCCTAAATTTCTAGAAAATCGCTACCTCATCTCGGATTTTTGAGTGCCATGTCTACAAATTGAGACTAATTCAAATATCTTTGCTGCTGAAGATTAATGATGAGTGATGCTTTCAGACGTACAAAACAGTTTTTCAGAAATTGATACAATTGATACAAAAGTTTGACATTATTTTCTCAAAAAAAACATAACCACGTGGAGGTGGACATTCATCACCCAAAAATGCCCATTTTGTCCAGACTCTAGCATGGTATAAAACGTACTATAATTATTTTTGGAGGGAGTGATATTTCCTTTGAATTATAGTGTGGTTTTATTCTAGGCTTCCATCAACTTTTATACTTTCGCCCAGAAAGTGTTTTGTTTTGATTTTATCAAGATGAAATGTGGAAATGATTATTAATAATAACGAATAAATTGCTTGTTAGCATCAAAGAGTATGTTCAAAATGCACTTTTTTATGTAATCAGCCTATTAAAATTAATATCGAAATGAAATTGTCGATTATCCGACATGGCACCGATTAATACACGAATTCTTGTAATAAATGTCGCAATTGTCCAACTTCCAGATTCCAACGAAGTTACAGGGATCGGCAGATATAAATTGCTAAACATGTTTGTATTGGATTTTTTGCGCATCTTACTTTTGTCCTGTACCATACTTCTTTTACTCTTTTTGTTTTTATTGTGTATTGAAGATAAAAATTATAGGTACTCATTTTGTTTCATCCGGCAGTATTTATTTCATCATCACGTTATACTCCCCGAGAATATGCGCAAATGCACATTTATGGTGAATGTAGATGTACTGCTACTGCTGCAGCTGCGCTTTATGCAGGACGATATCCGAATGCATCACATCCAAGTTCTCGTATTTTCATAAGAGTTCACAACTCTCATTTGGAAGGCAGAATTCCTGGAAATCGAGGTGGAGAAGGTAGACCACACACCACGATAATGATGAAGGAGTACTGCAAGAAATTGATGAAGACCCAAGTATTACTTTGAGAGAAATCGAACGACGGACGGGTATTCCGAAATCTACGGCTCATTCCATTATAAAACGTTACCAATATCATCCATACCATGTGCGGCGCGTCCAAGCATTACTTAGGAGGGACTACCCGGTAAGAGTACGATTCTGCCGTGAAATGTTACGAATAAACCGTGAGGATCCGAACTTTTTTATTAAAATTCAGATGAATCTTCATGCAAACGAGATGGATATACGAATATGCATAACTTACACAGCTATAGCACAGACTATACACACATATAGGAAGCTCCGCCCATTTCCTTTGATGTTTGGTTTGCCGCTTTATTGACCTCGGACCTTTAACTCGAGATAGGCACAGTTGCCAGTTCTGAATTATATTTTATTTGGAATTAGGACAATACTGCCAACAAAAGTGATAAGGTCGAAAAAATGTGTGAAAAATGATTGATTAATTGATAACTCGCTTTCTCAATCGTATATAGTGTCGAATGCTTCAGTTTTATGTAGAATAATATCATTTATTACTTGAATTTCCTGATTAATTCTGAGATTTTGTGAAGTTGGCAATTATGTGTCATAACAAACGTCATCATTCAAAATGGAGGTATTGCCGTAACCCCTTCAGTTATATATTTACAATTACCTTGGTGTAGGTAAAGAAGGGCATTATTATTCCGACAGTTCTCCCGGGGCACTTAACTTGAGATAGGACTCAATCTCTCTCAAATTTTGTTTGTCTTGTCTAGCCTTCTCCTCTGTGTAACTACTCTGTGGCTATAGCCTAGAAAATCCAAATTTAATGACAAAGGACAGATCACAACAACATCAGTTCAAGATAAACTTATGGACGGAAATTTTAAATGACGAAGTATTCGGCACTTACGTGTTGCCACAAACTTTGAATGGCAACATTTATCTGAATTTCTGCTCCTTCGTTTAGAAAATGTACATTTGGTACATTTTCTAAACGAAGTACATTATGCCGCACCAGTTCGGCAGTATTTGAATCAAATGTACCCACGACGATGGATAGGACTCCGTGGCCCAATCCTGTGGCCGCCCAGGTCACCTGACTCAAATCCATTGGATTTTTTCCAATGGGGCACTTTGAAAGAACTACTTTCCGCCACACCTATGACTGACGTGGAACAATTGAGACTGCGTATTTACACTGCCGCTCAGAGAATCGCTGATTCGGGGGCTAAAACGCATTTGAAAAGGTCCTTCTTGAGAAGATGTAGCCTCTGCATAAGAGCGGATGGAAAACAATTCGAACATTTATTGTAATATTATTCAGTGCGAAGTCGAATAATCGATATTGTGGTTTACATTGTATGTTAATTAAAGAAAACGTTGAATTACTATTCACTTTTTTACATTTCATTGAATTCGTTATTACTCATAATTATTTCATCATTTCATCTTGATAAGATAAAAATAAAACACATTATCGACAAAGTCGTAAGTTGATTTTAGCTTAGAATAACACCACCCTCTAATATAATCGAAATACCACTCCTTCTAAAAATAATTATAATAAGTTATATACCCTTTTAGAGTCTGGACAAAATGCTCATTTTCTTGTGATAAATTTCCACCTCCACATGGTTATAATTTCTTCAGACAATAATCTCAAAGTTGGCAACTAAAAATTGGTAGAAATCAAATCTAGCATTTTACCCCTATTTCTCGAAAAATTGTATCAATTTCTGAAAAACCGTTTTGTACGTCTGAAAGCATCACTCATCAGTAATCTTCAGCAACAAATATATTTGAATATGTCCTAATTTGTAGACATGGCACTCAAAAATGCAAAGTGATGTAGCGATTTTCCAGAAAGTCAAAAAATACCCATTATCTCGCAAACGTTGAGATTTTTACTGAGGTGAAATTCTGATCACCAGTACACATATTGTACAAGGTTTACCGGACACATATATATATATATATATATATATATATATATATATATATATATATATATATACATATATGTATATATATGTATATACACAGTGTGACCCATTTAAAATGGAACCACCCCTGTAGAATACGCATTTTTCAATCAATCTCAAAAATGTTTTTTTTTAATATTAAGCGTTAAAAACTGTATCTTGACACAAATTTTCATAACTTTAGTTTAATTTCCAAGGCACTCTATGGTTTTTTTTCTTCGTCAAAAACGGCAAAAGTTTATTAGGCATTTTTTTTTTCAAATTTTACTACACCACTGGATTCGTAGTCGTTATTAATGAAAACCATCAAAATTTCATAAAAAAAATATTTGTTAACAACGAAGTTACAACTTTGATTTTGGAAACAAAGTATTTGATTATAATTTTTATTTAGATTATAGACATATTTAAAATCTGGCAACACTGCCGATACAAAGTAGAACACCAGTGAATTTGTACAGCGAAAATCCGAAGTCAATAGCTCATTCCGTTCTACAGTTATAACTCCTGGAAGTATGGTAATGTGAGCGATTTGTGGTGTACTAAATCACAGCCTACTATTGATTTATACAATTCCTATTGTTGTGATCAATCCTTTAAACAAAAGAATTCAAACTTGCCACTGGGTATCATCCACTATTCAACGTCACTGATAGATAAGACAATCAGTTTTATTTCACTACCGAAAACGAATCCATAATTCTAACACCCGCCAAAGAACAAATAAAAAATCCCGATAACCGACAGTCACACCAGCCCACATCAT